>JACVBY030000023.1:5000-40601 GCA_017589505.3 Metroxylon sagu
TTAGGGGTTTAGGGTTTTTAGGGTTTTAGGGTTTTTTAGGGTTTTAAGGGTTTTTAGGGTTTAGGGTTTTAGGGGTTAGGGGTTTAGGGGTTTAGGGTTTAGGGTTTAGGGTTTAGGTTTTAGGGTCTTAGGGTTTAGGGTTTTAGGGGTTTAGGGTTTTAAGGGTTTGGGGTTTTAGGTTTTAGGGTTTTAGGGTTTTAGGTTTTTAGGGTTTTTAGGGTTTTAGGGTTTTAGGGTTTAAGGGTTTTGGGTTTTGGGTTTTGGGTTTTGGGGTTTTAGGGTTTTTGGGTTTCGGTTTTTAAGGTTTAGGGTTTAGGGTTTCAGGGTTTCGAGGTTTAGGGGTTTAGGGTTTTTTTAGGGTTTCAGGGTTTTTAGGGTTTTTTGGGTTTTTTGAGTTTTTAGGGTTTAGGGTTTAGGGTTTAGGTTTTAGGGTTTTAGGTTTAGGAGTTTAGGATTTTAGGGTTTTAGGGGTTTAGGGGTTTAGGGTTTTAGGGGTTTAGGTTTTAGGGTTTTTAGGGGTTTTTAGGGGCTTAGGGGTTAGGGGTTAGGGGTTTTTGGGTTTTTGGGTTTTAGGGTTTTAGGGTTTTAAGGTTTAGGGTTTAGGGTTTAGGGTTTAAGGTTTAGGGGTTAGGGGTTTTAGGGTTTTAGGGTTTTAGGGTTTAGGGTTTAAGGTTTAGGGTTTACGGTTTAGGTTTAAGGGTTTAAGGGTTAAGGGTTTAAGGTTTAGGGTTTAGGGTTTAGGGTTTAGGTTTTTTTAGGGTTTAGGGTTTTAGGGGGTTTAGGTTGGGGTTTAGGGTTTTAGGGTTTTAGGGGTTTAAGGGGTTTAAGGGTTTTTAAGGGTTTTGGGGGTTTAGGGTTTTAGGTTTTTAGAGGGTTTAGGGGTTTAGGGTTTAGGGTTTAAGGGGTTAGGGGTTAGGGGTTAGGGTTTAGGGGTTTTGGGGTTTTAAGGGTTTTAGGGTTTTAGGGTTTTGTTTTAGGGTTTAGGGTTTAGGGGTTTAGGGTTTAGGGTTTTGGGGCTTCGGGTTTTAGGTTTTTAGGGTTTTTTTAGGGTTTAGGGTTTAGGGTTTTTAGGGGTTTTAGGATTTTAGGGTTTTTAAGGTTTTTAGGGTTTTAGGGGTTAGGGTTTTAAGGGTTTAGGGTTTAAGGTTTAGGGGGTTTAGGGTTTTAGGGGTTTAGGGTTTAGGAGTTTTAGGGTTTAGGGTTTAGGAGGTTTGGGGTTTTTGGGGTTTAAGGTTTAGGGTTTAGGGTTTAAGGGGTTTAAGGGGTTAAGGGTTTAAGGGTTTTGGGGTTTGGGGTTAGGGGTTTTAGGGGGTTAAGGGTTTAGGGGGTTAGGGTTTAGGGTTTAGGGTTTAGGTTTTTAGGATTTTTAGGGTTCAGGGTTTTTAGGGGTTCAGGGTTTTAGGGTTTAGGGTTTAGGATGTTTTAGGATTTTTTAGGGTTTTTTAGGGTGTTTTAGGGTTTAGGGTTTTAGGGTTTAGGGTTTAGGGTTCAGGGGTTTAGGTTTTAGGGTTTAGGGGTTTAGGGGGTTTAGGTTTTAGGGTTTTAGGGTTTAGGGTTTAGGGTTTAGGGTTTGGGTTTTAGGGTTTAGAGTTTAGGGGTTTTTAGTGTTTTTAGGGTTTTAAGGGTTTTAGGGTTTTAAGGGTTTTAGGGGTTTTAGGGGTGTAGGGGTTTTATGGTTTAGGGTTTAGGGTTTAGGGTTTTAGGGTTTTACGGTTTTAGGGTTTAGGGGTTTTGGGGTTTTGGGGTTTAGGGTTTTTAGGGTTTAGGGTTTTAGGGTTTTAGGGGTTAGGTTTTAAGGGTTTTAAGGTTTTAAGGGTTTAGGGTTTAGGGTTTAGGGTTTTAAGGGTTTTAAGGGTTTAGGTTTTAGGTTTTAGGGTTTTAGGGTTTTAAGGTTTTAGGGTTTAGGGTTTAAGGTTTTAGGATTTTAGGGTTTAGGGTTTAATGGTTTTAGGGTTTTAGGTTCAGTGTTTTAGGGTTAGGGGTTTAGGGTTTTAGGGGTTTTAGGGGTTGGGGGTTTTAGGGTTTAGGGTTTAGGGGTTCAGGTTTTTGGATTTTTGGGTTTTCGGAGTTTAGGGGGTTTGGGGTTTGGAGTTTAGGGTTTAGGGTTTAGGGTTTATGGTTTTAGGGGTTTTAGGGTTAATGGGTTTTAGGGTCTAGGGTCTAGGGTTTTAGGGGTTAGGGTTTGGTTTTAGGGTTTTTAGGGGTTTAGGGGTTTAGGGATTTAGGGTTTTTGGGTTTAGGATTTAGGGGTTAGGGTTTAGGGGTTTAGGGTTTAGGGTTTAGGGTTTAGGGTTTTAGGGGTTTAGGGTTTAGGGTTTAGGGTTTAGGGGTTAGGGTTTTAGGATTTCTGGGTTTAGGTTTCAATGGGTTTTAGGGGTTTTAGGAGTTTCAAGGATTTTAGGGTTTGGGGGTTTGGGGGTTTGGGGTTTTTAGGTTTTAGGGTTTTTTGGAGTTTTTTTTGGGGTTTTAGGTTTTAGGGGTTTTTAGGGTTTTTAGGGTTTTAGGTTTTTAGTGTTTTTTTAGGGTTTAGGTTTTAGGGTTTTTTTTAGGGTTTTTAGGTTTTTAGGGTTTTTAGGGGTTTAAGGGTTTAGGGTTTTAGGGTTTTTTTAGGGTTTTAGGGGTTTAGGGTTTTAGGGTTTTAGGGTTTTTAGGGTTAGGGGTTAGGGTTTTAGGGTTTAGGGTTTAGGGTTTAGGGTTTTAGGGGTTTAGGGGTTTAGGGTTTTTTTTTTTTAGGGTTTAGGGTTTAGGTTTGGGGTTTTGGGGTTTAAGGTTTAGGGTTTAGGGTTTAAGGGGTTTAAGGGTTTTAATGGTTTAAGGGTTAGGTTTTGGGGGTTGGGGGTTTTAGGGTTCAGGGTTTAAGGGTTAGGGTTTAGGGTTTAAGGTTTAGGGTTTTTAGGAGTTTTAAGGTTCAGGGTTTTTAGGGGTTCGGGGTTTTGGGGTTTAGGGTTTAGGATGTTTTAGGATTTTTTAGGGTGTTTTAGGGTTTAGGGTTTTACGGTTTAGGGTTTAGGGTTGAGATTTAGTTTGGGGTTTTAGGGTTTTAGGGTTTAGAGGGGTTTTTAGGGGTTTTTTTTTTTTTTTTAGGTTTTAGGGTTTTAGGGTTTAGGGTTTTAAGGTTCAGGGGTTTTAGGGTTTTGGGGTTTTAGGGTTTTTAGGGTTTTTTAGGGTTTTAAGGGTTTTAGGGTTTTAAGGGTTTTAGGGGTGTAGGGGTTTTATGGTTTAGGGTTTAGGGTTTAGGGTTTTAGGGTTTTACGGTTTAGGGTTTAGGTTTTGGGGTTTAAGGTTTTTAGGGTTTAGGGTTTTAGGGTTTTAGGGGTTAGGTTTTAATGGTTTTAAGGTTTTTAAGGGTTTAGGGTTTTTTTTAGGGTTTTAAGGGTTTTAAGGTTTTTGGTTTTAGGTTTTAGTATTTTAGGGTTTTAAGGTTTTTAGGGTTTAGGGTTTAAGGGTTTTAGGATTTTAGGGTTAGGGGTTAGGGTTTAATGGTTTTAGGGTTTTAGGTTCGAGTGTTTTAGGGTTTTAGGGTTTTTTTAGGGTTTAGGGGTTTTAGGTTGGGGGTTTTAGGGTTTTTAGGGTTTTAGGGGTTTTTTAGGGTTTTTAGGGTTTTTTGGGTTTTCGGAGTTTAGGGGGTTTGGGGTTTAGGGTTTAGGGTTTAGGGTTTTAGGGTTTTAGGGTTAATGGGTTTTAGGGTTTAAGGGTTTTAGGGTTTTGGGGGTTTTAGGGTTTTAGGGGGCTTTTAGGGTTTTTAGGGGTTTAGGGGTTTAGGGATTTAGGGTTTTTGGGTTTAGGATTTAGGGGTTAGGGTTTAGGGGTTTAGGGTTTTAGGGTTTTAGGGTTTAGGGTTTAGGGTTTAGGGTTTAGGGTTTTAGGGGTTTAGGGTTTAGGGTTTAGGGGTTAGGGGTTTTAGGGGTTTCAGGGTTTCAAGGTTTTAGGGTTTCAGGTTTAGGAGGTTTTGGGTTTTGGGTTTGGGTTTTTAGGTTTTTAGAGGTTTTTAGGGTTTTTAGGGTTTTTAGGGTTTTTTTTAGGGTTTTTAGGGTTTTTAAGGTTTTTAAGGGTTTTTAGGGTTTTAGGGTTTAGGGTTTTAGGGTTTTAGGGTTTAGGGGTTTTAGGGGGTTAGGGGTTAGGGGTTTAGGGTTTAGGGTTTAGGGTTTAGGGTTTAGGGTTTTAGGGTTTTAGGCTTTTTAGGGTTTTTAGGTTTTAGTTTTTTTTAGGGTTTTTAGGGTTTAGGTTTTTTAAGGTTTTTAGGGTTTTAGGTTTTAGGGTTTAGGGTTTGGGGTTTAGGGTTTTGGGAGTTAGGGTTTAGGGTTTTAAGGGTTAGGGTTTTAGGTTTTAGGGTTTTAGGGTTTTAGGGTTTAGGGTTTGGGGCTTGGGGTTTGGGTTTTGGGGTTTAGGGTTTTTAGAGTTTTGAGGTTTTGGGGGGTTTAGGGTTTAGGGTTTAGGGTTTTAGGGGGTTTTAGGGTTAAGGGTTTAGGAGTTTAGGGTTTAGGGTTTAGGGTTTAGGGTTTTAGGGGTTTAGGTTTTAGGTTTTAGGTTTTAGTGGTTAGGGTTTAGGGGTTTAGGGTTTTAGGTTTTAGGTTTTAGGTTTTAGGGGTTTAGGTTTTAGGGTTTAGGGTTTAGGGTTTGAGGGGTTAGGGGTTTAGGATTTTAGGGTTTTTTAGGGGTTTTAGGCTTTTAGGGTTTTGGGGGTTTTGGGGTTTTAGGGGTTAGGGGTTAGGGGTTTAGGGGTTTAGGGGTTTAGGTTTTTAGGGTTTTTGGGTTTAGGGTTTTAGGATTTTAGGGTTTAGGGTTTAGGTTTAGGGTTTTAGGGTTTAAGGGTTTAGGTTTTAGGGTTTAAGGTTTTAGGGTTTTAGGGTTTTAGGGTTTAGGATTTTAGGTTTTTGGGGTTTAGGGTTTAGTGTTTAGGGTTTGGGGTTTGGGGTTTGATTTTTTAGGGTTTTTTAGGGGTTTTTTAGGGGTTTTAGGGTTTAGGGTTTAGGGTTTAGGGTTTAGGGGTTTTAGGGTTTAGGGTTTAGGTTTTAGGGTTTTAGGGTTTTAGGGTTTTAGGGTTTAGGTTTTAGGGTTTTGGGGTTTGGGGTTTGGGGTTTGGGGTTTTGGGGTTTTGGGTTTTGGGGTTTTGGGGTTTGGGTTTGGGTTTTAGGGGTTTTAGGGTTTAGGGTTTTAGGGTTTTAGGGTTTACGATTTAGGGTTTAGGGTTTTAGGGGTTTTAGGGGTTTAGGGGTTAGGGGTTTTGGCGTTTAGGGTTTAGGGTTAGGGGTTTAGGGTTTTAGGGTTTTTAGGTTTTGGGTCTAGGGTTTTAGGGTTTTTGGGTCTAGGGTCTTAGGGTTTTAGGCTTTTAGGGTCTTAGGGTTTTAGGGTCTAGGGTCTTAGGGTCTTAGGGTTTTAGGGTTTTCAGTTTAGGGTTTTAGGTTTTTAGGGTTTAGGGTTTAGGATTTTAGGGGTTTGGGTTTTAGGGGTTTGGGGTTTTAGGGGTTTGGGTTTTAGGGTTTGGGGTTTTAGGGTTTAAGGGTTTTTAGGGTTTTTAAGGTTTAAGGGTTTAAGGGTTTAAGGGGTTAAGGGTTAAGGGTTTAGGGTTTAGGGTTTAGGGTTTAGGGTTTAGGGGTTTGGGGTTTTAGGGTTTTAGGGTTTAGGGGTTTTAGGTTTTAGGGTTTTTAGGGTTTTTTGGGTTTAGGGTTTAGGGGTTTAGGGTTTAGGGTTTAGGGTTTTAGGTTTAGGATTTTAGGGGTTTAGGGGTTTTAGGGGTTTAAGGGTTAGGGTTTTAGGGTTTTTAGGGTTTTAGGGTTTTAGGGTTTTAGGGTTTTTAGGGTTTTTAGGGGCTTAGGGCTTAGGGCTTAGGGCTTAGGGTTTTAGGGGTTTAGGGTTTTAGGGTTTTAGGGTTTTAGGGTTAAGGGTTAAGGGTTAAGGGTTTTTTAGGGTTTTTTAGGGTTTTTAGGGTTTAGGGTTTTAGGGTTTAGGGGTTTAGGGTTTTTAGGGTTTTAGGGTTTTTTAGGGTTTTAAGGGTTTTTAGGGTTTAGGGTTTTAGGGGTTAGGGGTTTAGGGGTTTAGGGTTTAGGGTTTAGGTTTTAGGTTTTAGGGTCTTAGGGTTTAGGGTTTTAGGGGTTTAGGGTTTTAAGGGTTTGGGGTTTTAGGTTTTAGGGTTTTAGGGTTTTAGGTTTTTAGGGTTTTTAGGGTTTTAGGGTTTTAGGGTTTTGGGTTTTGGGTTTTGGGTTTTGGGGTTTTAGGGTTTTGGGGTTTTAGTTTTTAAGGTTTAGGGTTTAGGGTTTCAGGGTTTCGAGGTTTAGGGGTTTAGGGTTTTTTTAGGGTTTCAGGGTTTTTAGGGTTTTTAGGGTTTTTTGGGTTTTTTGAGTTTTTAGGGTTTAGGGTTTAGGGTTTAGGTTTTAGGGTTTTAGGTTTAGGAGTTTAGGATTTTAGGGTTTTAGGGGTTTAGGGTTTTAGGGTTTTAGGGGTTTAGGTTTTAGGGTTTTTAGGGATTTTTAGGGGTTTTTAGGGGCTTAGGGGTTAGGGGTTAGGGGTTTTTGGGTTTTTGGGTTTTAGGGTTTTAGGGTTTTAAGGTTTAGGGTTTAGGGTTTAGGGTTTAAGGTTTAGGGGTTTTAGGGTTTTAGGGTTTTAGGGTTTAGGGTTTAGGGTTTAGGGTTTAGGTTTAAGGGTTTAAGGGTTAAGGGTTTAAGGTTTAGGGTTTAGGGTTTAGGGTTTAGGGTTTAGGTTTTTTTAGGGTTTAGGGTTTTAGGGGGTTTAGGTTGGGGTTTAGGGTTTTAGGGTTTTAGGGGTTTAAGGGGTTTAAGGGTTTTTAAGGGTTTTGGGGGTTTAGGGTTTTAGGTTTTTAGAGGGTTTAGGGGTTTAGGGTTTAGGGTTTAAGGGGTTAGGGGTTAGGGGTTAGGGTTTAGGGGTTTTGGGGTTTTAAGGGTTTTAGGGTTTTAGGGTTTTGTTTTAGGGTTTAGGGTTTAGGGGTTTAGGGTTTAGGGTTTTGGGGCTTCGGGTTTTAGGTTTTTAGGGTTTTTTTAGGGTTTAGGGTTTAGGGTTTTTTTAGGGTTTTTAGGGGTTTTAGGGTTTTAGGGTTTTTAAGGTTTTTAGGGTTTTAGGGGTTAGGGTTTTAAGGGTTTAGGGTTTAGGGTTTAGGGGGTTTTAGGGTTTTAGGGGTTTAGGGTTTAGGAGTTTTAGGGTTTAGGGTTTAGGAGGTTTGGGGTTTTTGGGGTTTAAGGTTTAGGGTTTAGGGTTTAAGGGGTTTAAGGGGTTAAGGGTTTAAGGGTTCTGGGGTTTGGGGTTAGGGGTTTTAGGGGGTTAAGGGTTTAGGGGGTTAGGGTTTAGGGTTTAGGGTTTAGGTTTTTAGGATTTTTAGGGTTCAGGGTTTTTAGGGGTTCAGGGTTTTAGGGTTTAGGGTTTAGGATGTTTTAGGATTTTTTAGGGTTTTTTAGGGTGTTTTAGGGTTTAGGGTTTTAGGGTTTAGGGTTTAGGGTTCAGGGGTTTAGGTTTTAGGGTTTAGGAGTTTAGGGGGTTTAGGTTTTAGGGTTTTAGGGTTTAGGGTTTAGGGTTTAGGGGTTTTAGGGGTTTTAGGGTTTAGAGTTTAGGGCTTTTTATTGTTTTTAGGGTTTTAAGGGTTTTAGGGGTTTTAGGGGTGTAGGGGTTTTATGGTTTAGGGTTTAGGGTTTAGGGTTTTAGGGTTTTACGGTTTTAGGGTTTAGGGGTTTTGGGGTTTAAGGTTTTTAGGGTTTAGGGTTTTAGGGTTTTAGGGGTTAGGTTTTAAGGGTTTTAAGGTTTTAAGGGTTTAGGGTTTAGGGTTTAGGGTTTTAAGGGTTTTAAGGGTTTTGGTTTTAGGTTTTAGTGTTTTAGGGTTTTAAGGTTTTAGGGTTTAGGGTTTAAGGTTTTAGGATTTTAGGGTTTAGGGTTTAGGGTTTAATGGTTTTAGGGTTTTAGGTTCAGTGTTTTAGGGTTAGGGGTTTAGGGTTTTAGGGGTTTTAGGGGTTGGGGGTTTTAGGGTTTAGGGTTTAGGGGTTCAGGTTTTCAAATTTTTGGGTTTTCGGAGTTTAGGGGGTTTGGGGTTTGGAGTTTAGGGTTTAGGGTTTAGGGTTTATGGTTTTAGGGGTTTTAGGGTTAATGGGTTTTAGGGTCTAGGGTCTAGGGTTTTAGGGGTTAGGGTTTTAGGGTTTTTAGGGGGTTTTTAGGGGTTTTTAGGGGTTTAGGGGTTTAGGGATTTAGGGTTTTTGGGTTTAGGATTTAGGGGTTAGGGTTTAGGGGTTTAGGGTTTTAGGGTTTTAGGGTTTAGGGTTTAGGGTTTAGGGTTTTAGGGGTTTAGGGTTTAGGGTTTAGGGTTTAGGGTTTAGGGTTTAGGGTTTAGGGGTTTTAGGGTTTAGGGTTTTAGGGTTTTAGGGTTTTAGGGTTTAGGGGGTTTTGGGGGTTTTGGGGTTTTGGGTTTTGGGTTTTGGGTTTTGGGTTTTGGGGTTTGGGGTTTGGGTTTTTAGGTTTTTAGGGGTTAGGGTTTTTAGGGTTTTTAGGGTTTAGGGTTTAGGGTTTAGGGTTTTTAGGATTTTTTTAGGGTTTTTAAGGTTTTTAAGGGTTTTTAAGGGTTTTAGGGTTTTAGGGTTTAGGGTTTTAGGGTTTTAGGGTTTAGGGGTTTTAGGGGGTTAGGGGTTAGGGTTTAGGGTTTAGGGTTTAGGGTTTAGGGTTTAGGGTTTTAGGGTTTTAGGTTTTTTAGGGTTTTTAGGTTTTAGGTTTTTTTAGGGTTTTTAGGGTTTAGGTTTTTTAAGGTTTTTAGGGTTTTAGGGTTTAGGGTTTAGGGTTTAGGGTTTAGGGTTTTGGGAGTTAGGGTTTAGGGTTTTAAGGGTTAGGGTTTTAGGTTTTAGGGTTTTAGGGTTTTAGGGTTTAGGGTTTTAGGGTTTGGGGTTTGGGGTTTGGGGTTTGGGGTTTAGGGTTTTTAGAGTTTTGAGGTTTTGGGGGGTTTAGGGTTTAGGGTTTAGGGTTTTAGGGGGTTTTAGGGTTTAGGGGTTAGGAGTTTAGGGTTTAGGGTTTAGGGTTTAGGGTTTTAGGGGTTTAGGTTTTAGGTTTTAGGTTTTAGTGGTTAGGGTTTAGGGGTTTAGGGTTTTAGGTTTTAGGTTTTAGGTTTTAGGGGTTTAGGTTTTAGGGTTTGAGGGGTTAGGGGTTTAGGATTTTAGGGTTTTTTAGGGTTTTAGGGTTTTAGGGTTTTGGGGGTTTTGGGGTTTTAGGGGTTAGGGGTTAGGGGTTTAGGGGTTTAGGGGTTTAGAGTTTTAGGGTTTTAGGGGTTTAGGTTTTTAGGGTTTTTGGGTTTAGGGTTTTAGGGTTTTAGGGTTTAGGGTTTAGGTTTAGGGTTTTAGGGTTTTAGGGTTTAAGGGTTTAAGGGTTAAGGGTTAAGGGTTAAGGGTTTAGGGGTTTAGGGTTTTTATGGGTTTTAAGGGTTTTAAGTGTTTAGGGTTTAGGGTTTTAGGGTTTTAGGGTTTAGGGTTTAGGGTTTAGGTTTTAGGGTTTTAGGTTTTAAGGTTTTAAGGTTTTGGGGTTTTTAGTTTTGGGGTTTTGGGGTTTTGTGTTTTTGGTTTTAGGGTTTTAGGGGGTTAGGGTTTTTAGGGTTTTTAGGGTTTAGGGTTTAGGGTTTAGGGTTTTAGGGCTTCAGGGTTTTAGGGTTTAAGGGTTTTAGGGGTTAGGGGTTAGGGGTTTAGGGGTTTAGAGTTTTAGGGTTTTAGGGTTTAGGGTTTAGGGTTTTAGGGTTTAGGGTTTAGGGTTTTAGGGTTTTAGGGTTTAGGGTTTAGGGTTTTAGGGTTTAGGGTTTAGGGGTTTAGGGTTTAGGGTTTAGGGTTTTAGGGTTTAGGGTTTTAGGGTTTAGGGTTTTAGGGTTTTAGGGTTTTAGGGTTTTAGGGTTTTAGGGTTTTAGGGTTTAGGGTTTTTAGGGTTTAGGGTTTAGGGTTTAGGGTTTAGGGTTTTAGGGTTTAGGGTTTAGGGTTTAGGGTTTTTAGGGTTTAGGGTTTTAGGGTTTTAGGGTTTAGGGTTTTAGGGTTTTAGGGTTTAGGGTTTTAGGGTTTTAGGGTTTTAGGGTTTAGGGTTTAGGGTTTTAGGGTTTAGGGTTTTAGGGTTTTAGGGTTTAGGGTTTAGGGTTTAGGGTTTTAGGGTTTTAGGGTTTAGGGTTTAGGGTTTAGGGTTTTAGGGTTTTGGGGTTTAGGGTTTTAGGGTTTAGGGTTTTAGGGGTTAGGGTTTTAGGTTTTAGGGTTTTAGGGTTTAGGGGTTTTAGGGTTTTAGGGTTTAGGGTTTAGGGTTTTAGGGTTTTAGGGTTTTTGGGTTTTTGTGTTTTTGGGTTTAGGGTTTTAGGGTTTTAGGGTTTTAGGGTTTTAGGGTTTAGGGTTTTAGGGTTTAGGGTTTTAGGGTTTTAGGGTTTAGGGGTTTTAGGGTTTTAGGGTTTTAGGGTTTAAGGGTTTAGGGTTTTAGGGTTTTAGGGTTTTAATGGTTTAGGGGTTTAGGGTTTAGGGTTTTAGGGTTTTGGGTTTAAGGGTTTTAGGGTTTAGGGTTTAGGGTTTTAGGGTTTTAGGGTTTTAGGGTTTTAGGGTTTTAGGGTTTTAGGGTTTAGGGTTTAGGGTTTTAGGGTTTTAGGGTTTAGGGTTTTTTAGGGTTTAGGGTTTTTTAGGGTTTTAGGGTTTTAGGGTTTAGGGGTTTTAGGGGTTTTAGGGTTTTAGGGTTTTAGGGTTTAGGGTTTAGGGTTTTAGGGTTTAGGGTTTTTTTAGGGTTTTTTAGGGTTTTAGGGGTTGAAGGGTTTAGGGGTTTAGGGTTTAGGGTTTTAGGGTTTTAGGGTTTTAGGGTTTTAGGGTTTTAGGGTTTTAGGGTTTAGGGTTTTAGGGTTTTAGGGTTTTAGGGTTTAGGGTTTAGGGTTAGGGTTTAGGGTTTAGGGTTTAGGGTTTAGGGTTTAGGGTTTAGGGTTTAGGGTTTAGGGTTTAGGGTTTAGGGTTTTAGGGTTTAGGGTTTAGGGTTTAGGGTTTTAGGGTTTTAGGGTTTAGGGTTTTAGGGTGTTGGGGTCCCTCACTTGGGCTCCACAACAATGGGTTCAACAACCTCCAACCTCACAAAATCTGGTTCAGAAATTTGATCAAACACCTGGAGTGTGCCCAGAATTTGTCCCCTTTGTGAGTGAAGATTCAGTCCTTCGATCCTTGCCACTGTTACAAATGTTCTTGCCCACCTTCCCAAGCTTTTTCCTGAAGAAAAGGTACCCCAAGAGCCTCCAACCGCTGTTCCAAAGCCCCCTTCACTCAAACCGCCCCACACCTTGGGCGTCCCACCCTTGGTTCCTTGCACACTTCACACAGATTTGAGAGGGTTTCCACATCAAGATCAAGCACAAAATGAGATCTAACATGAACAAACCAGATTTGACCACAATGAAGAACACCACTCCAATAACCAACAAATCCCACCTATTACAAGCCTCCAAAACAAAGAAAAATACAGCAGTAAAGAAAAATGATAGATAGAAGAGATCTCTCCACTACAGGCCATGGTTTGATCTCTCTAGCTCGGGAATAAACCTACCCCCTTGCCAGCCCAAGTAGACACCGTATTGCTACGCCGCTACCGATCTCAAGCTTGCCGATGAAGACAAACTCTAGTCGCCATAAGCACTCTCCAAGAGCTCCCAAAATATCCAAGATAAAACCCTCTTGCTCATCCACACATCCTTTTTATATGGACTCCCACAATGACCCAAATACCCATGACCCAACAAAACCATACAAACATAACAAAAGACCCATACCAACATGACAAAAGACAAGATAAGTTAATACGAAAGACATCATAAGGATCAACTAGTAGCATCAAGTGGGTCCAATGTGCTTCCTCCTGCTTTGTCCCGAATTCGTGCGCTCCTACGCCTTGGTGCTTCACCATTCCCTCCCCCTTCGAGAACTCCCTTGTCCTCAAGGATAGGTTCGGAAATTGTTTGGCCACATCCTCATAGTCTTCCCATGTCGCTTCCTCCACCGGTAGCCCTTTCCAATGAATCAACACTTGCCACACATCATCACTTCCCTTGCCTTTCTTATGCTTCCGATAACGAAGAACCGCTTCGGGCTTTAGTAATATTGTTCCTTCCTCATCAAAAGAAGGCAGCTCTTCAACAACATACTCCGGTTCTCCCATCATTTTCTTCAATGCAGTCACATGAAACACAGGATGAAGGAGAGAAGATTCAGGCAATTCTAACTTATATGCTACCTCTCCAACGCGCTTCAACACCTTAAAAGGCCCATAGTAGCGTTGTGAAAGCTTGACATTAAATCTCTTCTTGAGTGATTTTTGCCTATATGGTTGTAACTTGAGATACACATAGTCCCCGGGTTCAAAGCTTACATCACTCCTGCCTTGGTCATAATACTTTTTCATTCTATTTTGCGCCTTCATGAGTGCCTTCTTCACATTAGTAAGAACTTCATCTCTTGTTCTCAACTCCTCCTCCACCTCATCATTCTTGGCTCTTCCCTTTTCATAACTATTCAACATGGGAGGTGACCTTCCATATGTTACCTCGAATGGGCTTGTGTTGATGGAAGCATGATATGTGGTGTTGTACCAATATTCAGCCCATGGCAGGTACTCTTTCCATCTTGATTGTTCATCATGACAATAGCACCTAAGATATTGCTCCAATGTTCGGTTCACCACCTCCGTTTGCCCATCCGTTTGGGGGTGATAGGATGAACTAGCTTTTAGCTTACTACCTTGCAAAGTAAAGAGTTCTTGCCAAAAAGAACTCATGAATAATGCTCCCCGATCCGTCACAATACTCCATGGTATTCCATGCAACTTTACCACATTTTCAATAAAAATTTTTGCTACACTACTAGCGGTGAAAGGATGCCGAAGAGGTATAAAATGCGCACCTTTACTCAATCTATCCACAACAACCAAGATGGCTTCATGTCCTCTACTCGTCGGTAGTCCTTCCACAAAGTCCATGGAGAGATCTTCCCAAATCCTTGCCGGTATTGGTAATGGTTGTAGCAAACCCATTGGAGCCCTTTGATCATATTTAACTTTTTGGCATATGTCACATTTGGCCACCATTTCCTTCACCTCCTTCTTTAAGCCCTCCCAATAGAAGAAATGTTTCACCTTAAGATATGTTCTCAACCATCCGGAGTGTCCCCCTTCTTTGCTATGGTGGAAATGAGTCAATATCTCCTCCCGCAGCCCCGGTACACATGGAACATAAATACAATCACCATAGTACAGCAATCCACTCCTCATTTTATAGCCCTCAACTCCCATCTCTTTTTTCTCAAGCTTTTCACAAATCTCCAATGACCTCTTGTCAAGTTGCACCGCTTCACGCACCTTGTCCCAAACCTCCCATTCAGCACCACTAAGAGCATGCAAACTTGCTTCATTTTCAGCATAAACCGTCCACAACATAGAGCTCCCTTCCTTCCTGGATAAAGCATCGGCCACCTTGTTTTCCTTCCCCGGTCGGTAGACTATGTCATACTCAAAACCCAACAACTTTACCATGAATTTTTGCTGCTCCGGTGTGACAATTTTCTGCTCTAAAAGATGCCTCAAAGGTTGTTGATCCGTCACAATTGTGAATCGCCTACCCAAAAGATATGGTCTCCAAACTTTGACTGCATGTATTACCGCTAACATCTCACGGGCATATGTGCTCCAAGTTTTCTTCATAGGACCCAACGCTTTGGAAAGGAAAGCTAATGGTCTTCTTTCTTGCACTAACACCGCTCCAATTCCTTCCCCACTAGCATCGGTATACACTTCGAAAGGCTTCTCAAAATTTGGTAGTGCCAAAACCGGAGTTTGAGTCATAGCCCGCTTCAAGTCTTCAAATGCTTGTTTCGCCTCATCACTCCATACAAAACTATCTTTTCCCAACATGGATGTTAAAGGTTTAGCAATCAGCCCATAGTTCTTCACAAACCTTCTATAGTAGCCGGTGAGTCCCAAAAATCCCCTCAATGCAGTGATATTGGAAGGTAGTGGCCAATCCACCATAGTTTCTATCTTCTTGTTATCAACCTTCACCCCATTTCCAGAAATGATATGTCCAAGATACTCTAACTCTTCTTGAACAAACTCACATTTTGCCAACTTGATGAAGAAATGGTGCTCCTCCAACAACCCAAGCACCGTCTCTAAATGACCGACATGTTCTTCCATAGACTTGGAGTATATAAGAATGTCATCAAAAAATACTAGCACAAATTTGCGCAAGAAAGACTTGAATACCTCATTCATGGCGGCTTGAAATGTGGAGGGGGCGTTGCACAACCCAAATGGCATGACAAGGTATTCATAGTGTCCCAAGTGTGTCCTGAAAGCCGTTTTGTGCACATCATCTTTCTTCATTCTGATTTGATGGTACCCCGCTCTCAAATCCAATTTGGTGAAGACCACCGCACCATGTAACTCATCCAACATCTCATCCACCGTGGGAATGGGAAAACGGTCCTTCACTGTAGCTTCATTTAGGGCCCTGTAGTCGGTGCAAAACCTCCATGAACCATCCTTCTTCCTTACCAACAACATCGGTGAAGAGAAGGGACTAGTACTGGGTCGAATCAACCCTTGGTTCAGCATTTCTTCCACTTGCCGCTCTATTTCTCCTTTCTGAAAATGGGCATAACGATAAGGGGGAACATTCACCGGTCTTGCCTCATCCCGTAGAACAATTCGGTGATCAAAGGACCTACTTGGTGGCAACCCATTTGGTAGCTCCAAAACATTTTTGTGCTCTTCAATCACACGCCTTATTGAAGTAGGTAGTTGCTGCAATTTTTCTGCTTCACCCTCTTCACCTTGCTTCCCATCATCCCGTGCTTGATTGGTATTTGCTAGTACAATGGCAAAACAACATGCACCACTCTGGTATAATTTTTCCATCATATTTGCTTCACATTGCTGAATTTCTTTGGAGATTAGTGCTTTCCAAACCCTCTTTTTGCCACCAAATTTGAATTCCATTGTCATAGACCCATAGTCGGTCAACACCCTTCCAACACTCTTCAACCAAGCACTTCCAAGTACTACATCTAAGCCCACAATAGTGATGACATGCAGATCTGTAACAATCTTAACACCTTGAACATTGATCTTCACATCCCGCACCACCTCATCACATTTCAGCTTTTCCCCATTAGCAACCTTTACCTCAAATGGTTCAACCGCTACTCCCCGGAGTCCAATCCTCTTGATAATGTTAGCATTAACAAAGTTATGGGATGACCCACTATCCACCAACAAAGTCACTTCATGTTTTCCAATCCACGCCATGAGCCGCATAGTGGATGGTGCTTTTACCCCCGACATAGCATGAAGGGACAACTCCGCTTCCTCTCCCTCCAATGCCACTCCATGGCCCACTTCATCATCGGATTCACCATTGAAATTTTCAGCACCTTCATCATCGCTATCATCCACAATCATGAACACTTGGCCCGTTTTGCACTTATGTTCCTTACTCCACTTTTCTCCACACTTGAAACACAACCCCTTCTTTATACGTTCTTGTACCTCATCTTTGGATAGTTTTGTTACCTCCTTTTTGCCTTTGATGGGTTCTTTCAAAATTTCTTTTCCTTTCCATGGTGCTTTGGATGACTTTCCAACTTGCCCATCCTTGCCTTGACGTTTTTCAACATAGTAGCTATCTTCCAAAATTTTTGCCATCTTCATTGCCTCTTGTAAGCGCCTTGGTTGTTTCAATTTAAGTTCCCTAGCCAACCATGGTTTCAGTCCTTCAAGAAAAGCCCCCATAAGTGCCTCCTCCGACCAATCCCTCACCAACATTTGGAGCCATCTAAACTCTTCAATGTAACTTTGCACCTTCCCTTCTTGTTTCAGTTTGGCTAATTGCCCATGGTGATTTACCACCGGGGATGGTCCCCATTGTTCCATGAATTCATGTTCAAAGGCCGTCCAACCAAGTCTCCTTCCTTCTTGTTCAAATCTGAATTTGAGCCACCGCCACCATTTACTAGCCTTCCCATCCATGAAGAAACAAGCCACATCTACCCTCTCATCTCTGGGCACCTCATACACATGAAAATAGTGTTGGGCTTTGTCCAACCACTCATGAGGATCTCCACCATCAAAGCGAGGAAAATCAATCTTTGGTTTTCTTGGTTTCTGATCATGGTAACTCCCCTCCCTTCTATCGTGTCCATCTCTATCCCCACGCCATCCATGTCTCCTTCGTGGCCCATAGTGATGCCCATGACCAACGGCCCTCCTCCTACGCAATGGCCGCCCATCATCAGAAGCCTCGCTGTCCTCTTCCTGGAAGTCCCAATCATTCTGCCCACGCCTATGGTAAGAATCCCATGAATAGGCTGAATTATCAAGCCATCTCTCCACTGCAATTCCTCTGCCTTCAACTCTGCCTCCCCACCTCCTTTCTTCCCATTCTGGCTCCTCCTCATGCCTTGATCTTTTTGAATCAGAGTCACCGTGAGATGCATGCCTTTCATCTGCATGTTGCCTAGTAGGTCCAGAATTGTTGGAACGTCCATCCCTTCTCCTCTCCCCATCATGCTCCACACTTCTTCGCTCCATGTGCTCCCTTCTCTCCGTGGTGTTAAGGGAGAGTTGATTAATGGCGGCCTTCATTTCAGCTAATGCTGCCATAATTTCTTTTTGGTTCTCCTCCAATGCTTCGAACCTCGCACGGTTAGAGCCCGGTATTGCTTCCCGCTCCATGACTTCCCACAACCAAAAGAGGTACCTTGAGTCCCCCGCTGCGATGTAATCTCAATGAAAGCACCAAAAATTGTTGGGGTCCCTCACTTGGGCTCCACAACAATGGGTTCAACAACCTCCAACCTCACAAAATCTGGTTCAGAAATTTGATCAAACACCTAGAGTGTGCCCAGAATTTGTCCCCTTTGTGAGTGAAGATTCAGTCCTTCGATCCTTGCCACTGTTACAAATGTTCTTGCCCACCTTCCCAAGCTTTTTCCTGAAGAAAAGGTACCCCAAGAGCCTCCAACCGCTGTTCCAAAGCCCCCTTCACTCAAACCACCCCACACCTTGGGCGTCCCACCCTTGGTTCCTTGCACACTTCACATAGATTTGAGAGGGTTTCCACATCAAGATCAAGCACAAAATGAGATCTAACATGAACAAACCAGATTTGACCACAATGAAGAACACCACTCCAATAACCAACAAATCCCACCTATTACAAGCCTCCAAAATAAAGAAAAATATAGCAGTAAAGAAAAATGATAGATAGAAGAGATCTCTCCACTACAGCCCGTGGTTTGATCTCTCTAGCTTGGGAATAAACCTACCCCCTTGTCAGCCCAAGTAGACACCGTATTGCTACGCCGCTACCGATCTCAAGCTTGCCGATGAAGACAAACTCTAGTCGCCATAAGCACTCTCCAAGAGCTCCCAAAATATCCAAGATAAAACCCTCTTGCTCATCCACACATCCTTTTTATATGGACTCCCACAATGACCCAAATACCCATGACCCAACAAAACCATACAAACATAACAAAAGACCCATACCAACATGACAAAAGACAAGATAAGTTAATACGAAAGACATCATAAGGATCAACTAGTAGCATCAAGTGGGTCCAATGTGCTTCCTCCTGCTTTGTCCCGAATTCGTGCGCTCCTACGCCTTGGTGCTTCACCATAGGGGTTAGGGGTTAGGGGTTTAAGGGGTTTCAAGTTTTAAGGGTTTTTATGGTTTTAGGGGTTTAGGGGTTTAGGGTTTTTAGGGGTTTTAGGGGTTTAGGGTTTTTAGGGTTTTAGGGAGTTTAGGGTTTTAGGGGTTTAGGGTTTAGGGTTTTTAGGGTTTGGGGGTTTTTGGGGGTTTTGGGTTTTTGGGTTTAGGGTTTAGGGTTTAGGGTTTAGGGTTTAGGGTTTTTGGTTTTTTGGGTTTTTTGGGTTTAGGGTTTTTAGGGTTTTAGGTTTTTTTGGGTTTAGGGTTTTTTTAGGGTTTTAGGGGTTTAGGGTTTAGGGTTTAGGGTTTTAGGGTTTTAGGGTTTAGGGTTTAGGTTTTTTGGGGTTTTTAGGGTTTAGGGGTTTTAGGGTTTTAGGGTTTAGGGTTTTTAGGGTTTAGGGTTTTTAGGGTTTAAGGGGTTCAAGGTTTAGGGTTTTTAGGGTTTAAGGGGTTCAGGTTAAGGGTTCAGGGGTTAGGTTTTAGGGTTTTAGGGTTTTAGGGTTCAGGTTTTAGGGTTTTAGGGTTTTAGGGTTTAAGGGTTTTAGGGGTTTAGGGTTTTAGAATTTTAGGGTTTAGGGTTTAGGGTTTTGGGGTTTTAGGGGTTTTAGGGGTTTAGGGTTTTGGGATTTTAGGGGTTTAGATTTGGGGTTTTTAGGGTTTTAGGGTTTAGTTTTTAGGGTTTAGGGTTTAGTTTTTAGGGTTTTTAGGGTTTTAAGGGCCTTAAGGGTTAGGGTTTTTTAAGGTTTAGGGCCTTTGGGGTTTAGGCCTCCAGTGGTCCCCAGGTCCCGGGCCTGGGGTCCGGGCCTTGTGTCCAGGGCTTTCGGTCCGTGGCCCTTGCCCAGGACCCCAGGCCTCGGGACCTTGGCCTCCGCCCTGTGGCCTGGTGGCCTGGGCCTTAGGCCTCCGGGCTCCCAGGGCTCAGGCCTTGGTGGCTCAGGCCCCTGGCGGCTCAGGCTCTAGGCCCTGGGCCCAGGCCCAGGGTCTGGGGCCCAGGCTCAGGGCTCCCAGGCTCCAGGCCTTTCAGGCCCCAGGCCTCAGGCTCAGGCCCAGGCCCCCAGGCTCTTGGCTCAGGCTCAGGCTTTCAGGCCTCAGGCTCAGGCCTCCCAGGCCTCATGGCCCAGGCCCCAGGCTCAGGCCCAGGCCTTTTTTAGGCCTTCTCAGACCTTTAGGCTCAGGCCTTATGGCCCAGGCTCAGGCTCAGGCCCCCAGGGCCTTAGGCCAGGCTCAGGAGCCCAGGCCTTAGGCTCAGGGCTCAGGCCCAGGACCCCAGGCCTTGGCGCCAGGCTCAGTGGCCTTGGGCGGACCTTAGGCTCAGGCTCTCAGGCCCTTAGGCCCAGGACCTGGCTGAAGGCTCAGGCTCAGGCCCAGGGCTCTCAGGGCCTGGGGCCCAGGCCTTAGGCCTCAGGCTCTCAGGCTCAGTGCCAGGCTCTTAGGCCTGGCGGCCCAGCTGGCGGCTGGCGGCCGCGGCTCTCGGGGGCTCTCTGGGCTCAGGGGCTCAGGCTCAGGCTCTCAGTGGTCCAGTGTTCTCCGTGCCCAGGCTCAGGATTAGGTTTTCAGGACTCTCAGGCTCAGGGCCTAGGGCCAGTGGGTCAGGGCCTCCTAGGCCTTGGGGCCTGGGGACTGGGGCCCTCAGGGCCTGTGTTGTGGTCAGTGCTCAGGGTGTTAGGGCTCCAGGACCCAGGCTCACCTGCCCAGGCCTGCTTCCCTTGGCTCTCAGGGTTTTAGGCTACCCAGGCTTGTCAGGCCTCAGTGTCCAGGGTGGTTTTAGTGTCCGTGCCTGTGTCCGGGTCCCGGCGGGTCCGCCGGTCCCACGGTCCGTGTCCGTGCCTCCAAGCCTTAGGGTTTTTGGGTTTAGGCCTTCGGGCTTCCAGGCTCAGGCCCTGGGGCTCGTGGCCTTGCGTTTCGTGGCCCTGGCTCAGGCTCTCGAGCCCTTAGGCTCATGCTGTCCTCAGGCCTCATGGCCCAGGACCCAGCAGGGCCTGGAGCTCAGGCCTGGCCCAGGCTCAAGCGGCCCGTGTGGCCCAGGACTCAGGCCCAGGCCTGGGGACTGGGGCCGGGGCCTTGGGGCCTTGGGCCTTGGCACCAGGCTCAGTGCTCAGGGTCCAGGGCCTGGGCTCAGGGCTGGGGTCTGGGGGGCCTGGGGGTCCCAGGCCTTTCAGGCCTTTAGGCCTTAGGGCTCTGCAGGCTCAGGGGCCCCAGGGCCTTAGGCTCAGGCTCAGGGGGGTCCGGGCGCTCCCAGCCTTGGCGGGCCTTTATGGTTTCAGGGTTTAGGTGCTCAGGCCCCAGTGGCCCTTAGGTTTCCAGGGCTTCAGTGGCCTTTAGGCCCCAGGCCTTAGGGCCCAGGGCCCAGGCTTAGGCCAGGCTCAGGTCTGGGGGCTCTCAACGTTGGGGCCCTGGGGCCTTGGGCCTGGCCCTGGGCTCAGGCCCAGGCTCTCAGCTTTGGGGCCTTTGGCCCAGGCCTTCCCAGGACCCAGGCTCACCGAGGGCTCAGGCCTTTTGTAGGCCTCAGTGGCCCAGGCTTCAGCCTTAGTGGCCCTTGGGCCTTAGGCCCAGGCTTCAGGCCCAGGTTTTGGGGCCTCAGGCTCAGGCCTTAGGCCTTAGGCTCCTAGGCCCAGGCTCTCAGGCCTGCGGTCCGGGCCCAGGCTCTCAGGCCCTCAGCAGGGTCCGCCCAGTGTGTCCGGTGCTCACCTGTCCGTGGCCAGGGCTCCCAGGCCTTGGCCCAGGGCTCCCAGGCCTTAGGCTCAGGCTCAGGCTCTCAGGCCCCAGGCCTTGCGCTAGGCTCACGGCCCCAGGCCTCAGGCTGGCCCTAGGCCAGGCTCCAGGCTCAGGCCTTGCAGCTCATGGCTCAGGCCCAGTGCCCTGTGGCCTCAGGCCTTAGGCCAAGGCCCTTAGGACCCTTAGGCTCAGACTCTGGGGCTCTCAGGCCTTAGGCTCAGTTTTCAGGCCTGGGCTCAGCCTTAGGCCTTAGGCTCAGGCTCAGGCCAGAGCCTGGGCTGCCCAGGGCCCTGGGGCCCAGGGCTCCGTGCTCCAGGTCCGTGTCCCGTGTCCTTGGGGGTCCCGTGTCCGTGCCTCCTGTGTCCGCGTTCGTGCCTCAGGACCCCAGGCCCTTGCCTCTCGGCCTTCGGCCCTCGGGCCTCCAGGGCCTGGGCTCAGGCCCTGGGCCTCAGGCCCATCGGGCTTCTTGACCCCGGGCTCGAGGCTCTCGGGGCTCCTTGGCTCAGGACCTTCGGCCCCAGGGCCTCGGGCCCTTCTGGGCCTTGGCCCTGGGGCTCAGGCTCAGGCCTGGCCCCAGGCTCAGGCCCAGGCTCCCAGGCCCAGGCCCAGGCCCAGGCCTCAGGCTCCCAGGCCTCAGGCCTTGGCGGCTCAGGCCCAGGCCCCAGGCTCCTTGAAGGCTCAGGCTCTCAGGCCTCTAGGCCCAGGCTCAGGCTCTGGGCGGGCTCAGGGCCTCCAGGCTCTTTAGGTTCAGGCTCAGGCCCAGGCCTTGAAGGCTCAGGCTCTCACGCGCTCAGCCTCCAGGTGCCTTTGCTCTAGTGCCTTTGTGCTCCCAGGCTCCAGGGCTTAGGCCAGGCTCAGTGGCCTGTGGCCCTTAAGTGCTCAGGGGCTCAGTGGGCCCAGGACCCCAGGCCTTGGCGGCCTCCTAGTGGCCTTGGCTGCGGGCCCTAGGGCCTCAGGCCCTCAGGCTCCTAGGCCCAGTGACCTGAAGGCCCAGGCTCAGTGGCCCAGCAGCTCAGTGGCCTCAGTGGGGCCTGGGCCTTCAGTGGCCTTAGGCTCCCAGGCTCAGGTTTCAGGGTTTTAGGGTTTAGGTTTTAGGGTTGAGGGTTTTAGGGTTTAGGGTTTAGGGTTTATAGGGGTTTAGGGTTTAGGTTTTTAGGGGTTTAGGGTTTTAGGGTTTAGGGTTTAGGGTTTAGGGTTTAGGGTTTTAGGGTTTAGGGGGTTTTTTAGGCTTTAGGGGTTTAGGGGTTAGGGGTTAGGGGTTTTGGGCTTTGGGTTTTGTGGTTGGGGTTTTTATGGGTTTAGGGGTTAGGGTTTAGGTGTTAAGGTTTTAGGGTTTAGGGTTTAGGGTTTTTGGTTTTTAGGGTTTTAGGGGTTTAGGGTTTCAGGGGTTTGGGGTTTTAGGTTCAGGGTTCGGGGTTTGGGGTTCCGGGGTTCCAGGGGTTCAGGGGTTCCAAGGGTTCCAGGGGTTCAGGGTTCAGGGTTTTAGGGTTCAGGGTTCAGGGTTTTAGGTTTTAGGATTTTAGGGTTTTGGATTTTTGGTTTTAGTTTTGGGTTTTAGGGTTTGGGTTTTAGGGTTTTGGGTTTTAGGGTTTAGGGTTTTTGGGTTTTAGGATTTTTGGGTTTTTGGGTTTTAGGGTTTTAGGTTTTAGGGTTTTTGGGTTTTTGGGTTTTGGGGTTTAGGGTTTTAGGGTTTAGGGGTTAGGGGTTTAGGGTTTTAGGGTTTTTAGGGTTTAGGGTTTTTAGGGTTTTTAGGTTTTAGGGTTTTAGGGTTTTTAGGGTTTAGGGTTTAGGGTTTAGGTTTTAGGGTTTAGGGTTTTAGGGTTTTAGGGTTTAGGTTTTTAGGGTTTTTAGGGTTTAGGGTTTTAGGGTTTTAGGGTTTTAGGGTTTAGGGTTTAGGGTTTTTAGGGTTTTAGGGTTTAGGGTTTAGGGGTTAGGGGTTTAGGGGTTTTAGGTGTTTAGGGGGTTAGGGTCTAGGGGTCTGGGGTCTGGGGTTCTGGGGTTCTAGGGTTCAGGGGTCTGGGTTCAGGGTTCAGGGTTCAGGGTTCAGGGTTCAGGGTTCAGGGTTCAGGGTTCAGGGTTCAGGGTTTTAGGGTTTAGGGTTTAGGTTTAGGTTTAGGTTTTAGGGTTTTAGGTTTTAGGGTTTTAGGGTTTAGGGTTTAGGGTTTAGGGTTTTAGGGTTTTTAGGGTTTAGGGTTTAGGGTTTAGGGTTTTTAGGGGGTTTTTAGGGTTTTTAGGTTTTAGGGTTTAGGTTTTTAGGGTTTTTAGGGTTTTAGGGGTTTAGGGTTTTAGGGTTTTAGGGTTTTAGGGTTTTAGGTTTAGGGTTTAGGGTTTAGGGTTTAAGGTTTAGGGTTTTTAGTGTTTTTAGTGTTTTTAGGGTTTTTAGGGTTTAGGGTTTAGGGTTTAGGATTTTAGGGGTTTTAGGGTTTTAGGGTTTAGGGTTTAGGGGGTTTAGGGGGTTAAGGGGGTTAGGGGTTTAGGGGTTTAAGGGTTTAGGGGTTTAAGGGTTTAAGGTTTAAGGGTTTAGGGGTTTAGGGTTTTAGGGTTTAGGGTTTAGGGTTTTGGGGTTTTGGGTTTTGGATTTTAGGGTTTAAGGGTTTAAGGGTTTCGAGGTTTGGGGTTTGGGGTTTGGGGTTTGGGGTTTTAGGGTTTAGGGTTTTGGGGTTTGGGTTTTAGGTTTTAGGGGGTTTGGGTTTTAGGGTTTAGGGGGTTAGGGGGTTAGGGGTTAGGGTTTAGGTTTTAGGGTTTTAGGGTTTTAGGGTTTAGGGTTTAGGGTTTAGGGTTTTAGGTTTTAGGGTTTAGGGTTTAGGGTTTTTGGGGTTTGGGGTTTGGGTTTTTTTGGGTTTTTTTGGATTTTTTGGGTTTTAGGGTTTAGGGTTTAGGGTTTAGGTTTTAGGGTTGTAGGGTTTTAGGGTTTAGGGTTTAGGGTTTAGGGTTTTAGATTTTTTAGGGGTTTTTAAGGGGTTTTTAGGGGGGTTTTTAGGGTTTAAGGTTTTAGGTTTTAGGGGTTTAGGGTTTTAGGTTTTTAGGGTTTTAGGTTTTTAGGGTTTCAGGGGTTTAGGTTTTAGGGTTTTAGGGTTTAGGGTTTAGGGTTTAGGGTTTAGGGTTTTGAGGGTTTAGGGTTTTGGGGTTTTGGGATTTTAGGTTTAGGGTTTAGGGTTTAGGGTTTAGGGGTTTTAGGGTTTTAGGGTTTTAGGGTTTAGGGTTTAGGGTTTAGGGTTTAGGGTTTAGGTTTAAGGGTTTAAGGGTTTAGGGTTTAGGGTTTAGGGTTTAGGGTTTAGGGTTTTTTTAGGGTTTTTTTTAGGGTTTTTAGGGTTTAGGGTTTTTAGGGTTTTAGGGGTTAGGGGGTTAGGGTTTTAGGGTTTAGGGGTTAGGGGGTTTTAGGGGTTCAGGGTTTTAGGGTTCAGGGTTCAGGGGGTCGGGGTTTTAGGGGTTTTTAGGGGTTTTTAGGGGCTTAGGGGTTAGGGGTTAGGGGTTTAGGGTTTTTGGGTTTTTGGGTTTTAGGGTTTTAGGGTTTAGGGTTTAGGGTTTAGGGTTTAGGGTTTAAGGTTTAGGGTTTAAGGGTTAAGGGTTAGGGGTTTTAGGGTTTTAGGGTTTTAAGGTTTAGGGTTTAGGGTTTAGGGTTTAGGGTTTAGGGTTTAGGGTTTAGGGTTTAGGGTTTAGGTTTAAGGGTTTAAGGGTTTAAGGGTTAAGGGTTAAGGGTTTAGGGTTTAGGGTTTAGGGTTTAGGTTTTTTTAGGGTTTTTTTAGGGTTTAGGGTTTTAGGGTTTAGGGTTTTTAGGGTTTAGGGTTTTTAGGGTTTTAGGGGTTAGGGGGTTAGGGTTTTAGGGGTTAGGGTTTTAGGGGTTAGGGGGTTTTAGGGTTTAGGGGTTAGGGGGTTTTAGGGGTTCAGGGTTTTAGGGTTCAGGGTTCAGGGGGTCAAGGTTTTAGGGGTTTAGGGTTTAGGGGTTTAGGGTTTAGGGTTTTAGGGGTTTTAGGGTTTTAGGGTTTTTAGGGTTTTAAGGGTTTAGGGTTTTAGGGGTTAGGGGGTTTTAGGGTTTAGGGGTTAGGGGGTTTTAGGGGTTCAGGGTTTTAGGGTTCAGGGTTCAGGGGGTCGGGGTTTTAGGGGTTTAGGGTTTAGGGGTTTAGGGTTTAGGGTTTTAGGGTTTTAGGGTTTTTAGGGTTTTAAGGGTTTAGGGTTTAGGGTTTAGGGTTTTAGGGTTTTTAGGGTTTTAGGGTTTTAGGGTTTGGGGTTTAGGGTTTAGGGTTTTAGGGTTTTGGATTTTTGGGTTTTGGGTTTTGGGTTTTAGGGTTTGGGTTTTAGGGTTTTGGGTTTTAGGGTTTAGGGTTTTCGGGTTTTAGGGTTTTAGGGTTTTTGGGTTTTGGGGTTTAGGGTTTAGGGTTTGGGGTTTAGGTTTAGGGTTTTAGGGTTTTAGGGTTTTTAGGGTTTAGGGTTTAGGGGTTTAGGGTTTTTAGGGTTTTAGGGGTTTAGGGTTTAGGTTTTTAGGGGTTTAGGGTTTAGGTTTTAGGTTTTAGGTTTTAGGGGTTTAGGGTTTTAGGGTTTTAGGGTTTTAGGGTTTAGGGTTTAGGGTTTAGGGTTTAGGGTTTAGGGTTTAGGTTTTAGGTTTTAGGGTTTTGGGGTTTTGGGTTTAGGGTTGGGGTTTTAGGGGTTTTGGGGTTCAGGGTTTCAGGGTTCAGGGGTTAGGGGTTCAGGGGTTAGGGGTTAGGGTTCAGGGGTTAAGGTTCAGGGTTTAGGTTTTAGGGTTTTTTTAGGGTTTTAGGGTTTTAGGGGTTTAGGGTTTTAGGGTTTTAGGGGTTTTAGGGTTTTAGGGTTTTAGGGTTTAGGTTTTAGGGTTTAGGTTTTAGGTTTTAGGGTTTTAGGGTTTAGGGGTTAGGGGTTAGGGGTTAGGGGTTAGGGTTTAGGGTTTAGGGTTTTAGGGTGTTAGGGTTTTAGGGTTTTTGGTTTTAGGGTTTTAGGGTTTTAGGTTTTTGGGTTTTAGGGTTTTAGGGTTTTTGGGTTTTTGGGTTTTAGGGTTTAGGGGTTAGGGGTTTAGGGTTTTAGGGTTTTTAGGGTTTAGGGTTTTTAGGGTTTTTAGGTTTTAGGGTTTTTAGGGTTTAGGGTTTAGGGTTTAGGGTTTTAGGGTTTAGGTTTTAGGGTTTTAGGGTTTAGGTTTTTAGGGTTTTTAGGGTTTAGGGTTTTTAGGGTTTTAGGGTTTTAGGGTTTAGGGTTTAGGGTTTTAGGGTTTTTAGGGTTTTAGGGTTTTAGGGGTTTAGGGTTTTAGGGTTTTAGGGTTTAGGGTTTAGGGTTTAGGGGTTAGGGGTTTAGGGGTTTTAGGTGTTTAGGGGGTTAGGGTCTGGGGTCTGCGGTCTAGGGTCTGGGGTCTGGGGTTCTGGGGTTCTGGGGTTCAGGGGTCTGGGTTCAGGGTTCAGGGTTCAGGGTTCAGGGTTTTAGGGTTTAGGGTTTAGGTTTAGGTTTAGGTTTTAGGGTTTTAGGTTTTAGGGTTTTAGGGTTTTAGGGTTTAGGGTTTAGGGTTTAGGGTTTTAGGATTTTTAGGGTTTAGGGTTTAGAGTTTAGGGTTTAGGGTTTAGGGTTTTTAGGGGGTTTTTAGGGTTTTTAGGTTTTAGGGTTTTAGGGGTTTAGGGGTTTAGGGGTTTAGGGTTTTAGGGTTTTAAGGTTTTAGGGTTTTAGGGTTTTAGGTTTAGGGTTTAGGGTTTAGGGTTTAAGGTTTAGGGTTTTTAGTGTTTTTAGGGTTTAGGGTTTTTAGGGTTTAGGGTTTTAGGGTTTAGGGTTTAGGGTTTTAGGGTTTTAGGGTTTTAGGGTTTAGGGTTTAGGGTTTAGGGTTTAGGGTTTAGGGTTTAGGGTTAGGGGGTTTAGGGTTTAGGGTTTAGGGTTTAAGGTTCAGGGTTCAGGGTTCAGGGTTCAGGGTTCAGGGTTTAGGGTTTAGGTTTTAGGGTTTTAGGTTTTAGGGTTTTAGGGTTTAGGTTTTAGGGTTTTAGGTTTTAAGGTTTTAGGGTTTTAGGGTTTAGGTTTTAGTGTTTTGGGTTTAGGGTTTAGGGTTTTAGGGTTTTAGGGTTTTAGGGTTTTAGGGTTTAGGGTTTAGGGTTTTAGGGTTTTAGGGTTTTTAGGGTTTTAGGGTTTTAGGGGTTTAGGGTTTTAGGGTTTTAGGGTTTAGGGTTTAGGGTTTAGGGGTTAGGGGTTTAGGGGTTTTAGGGTTTAGGGTTTAGGGTTTTAGGGTTTAGGGTTTTAGGGTTTAGGGTTTAGGGGTTTTAGGGGGTTAAGGGTTCAGGGTTTTAGGGTTTAGGGTTTAGGTTTAGGTTTAGGTTTTAGGGTTTTAGGTTTTAGGGTTTTAGGGTTTTAGGTTTTAGGGTTTAGGGTTTAGGGTTTTAGGTTTTAGGGTTTAGGGTTTAGGGTTTAGGGTTTAGGGTTTAGGGTTTAGGGTTTAGGGTTTAGGGTTTAGGGTTTAGGGTTTAGGTTTTAGGGTTTTAGGTTTTAGGGTTTTAGGGTTTAGGTTTTAGGGTTTTAGGTTTTAGGGTTTTAGGGTTTTAGGGTTTAGGTTTTAGGGTTTTGGGTTTAGGGTTTAGGTTTTAGGTTTTAGGGTTTTAGGGTTTTAGGGTTTTAGGGTTTAGGGTTTAGGGTTTTAGGGTTTTAGGGTTTTAAGGTTTTAGGGTTTTAGGGGTTTAGGGTTTTAGGGTTTTAGGGTTTAGGGTTTAGGGTTTAGGGTTAAGTTTTAGGGTTTTAGGGGGTTTAAGGGGTTTTAGGGTTTAGGGTTTTGGGGTTTAGGGTTTTAGGGTTTAGGGTTTAGGGTTTTAGGGTTTAGGGGTTAGGGGGTTTTGGGGATTTAGGGTTCAGGGTTCAGGGTTCAGGGTTTTAGGGTTTAGGGTTTAGGTTTAGGTTTAGGTTTTAGGGTTTTAGGTTTTAGGGTTTTAGGGTTTTAGGTTTTAGGGTTTAGGGTTTAGGGTTTTAGGTTTTAGGGTTTAGGGTTTAGGGTTTAGGGTTTAGGGTTTAGGTTTAGGGGTTTAGGGTTTAGGGTTTAGGGTTTAGGGTTTAGGGTTTAGGGTTTAGGTTTTAGGGTTTTAGGGTTTAGGGTTTTAGGGTTTAGGTTTTAGGGTTTTAGGTTTTAGGGTTTTAGGGTTTAGGGTTTTAGGGTTTTAGGGTTTTAGGGTTTTAAGGGTTTAGGGTTTTAGGGTTTAGGGTTTTAGGGTTTTAGGGTTTTAGGGTTTTAGGGTTTAGGGTTTTAGGGTTTAGGGTTTTAGGGTTTTAGGTTTTAGGGTTTAGGGTTTTAGGGTTTTAGGGTTTAGGGTTTTAGGTTTTAGGGTTTTAGGGTTTTAAGGGTTTAGGGTTTAGGGTTTTAGGGTTTTAGGGTTTTAGGGTTTAGGGTTTAGGGTTTAGGGTTTTAGGGTTTTAGGGTTTTTAGGGCTTTAGGGTTTTAGGGTTTTAGGTTTTAGGGTTTTAGGGTTTTAGGGTTTTAGGGTTTTAGGGTTTTAGGGTTTTAGGGTTTTAGGGTTTTAGGGTTTAGGGTTTAGGGTTTTAGGTTTAGGGGTTTTAGGGTTTAGGGTTTAGGGTTTTAGGGTTTAGGGTTTTAGGTTTTAGGGTTTTAGGTTTTAGGGTTTTAGGGTTTAGGTTTTAGGGTTTTAGGGTTTTAGGGTTTTAGGGTTTTAGGGTTTTAGGGTTTTAGGGTTTAGGGTTTAGGGTTTAGGTTTTAGGGTTTTAGGGTTTTAGGGTTTTAGGGTTTAGGGTTTTAGGGTTTTAGGGTTTTAGGGTTTTAGGGTTTTAGGGTTTTAGGGTTTAGGGTTTAGGGTTTAGGTTTTAGGTTTTAGGGTTTTAGGATTTTAGGGTTTTGGGTTTTTGGGTTTTAGGGTTTAGGGGTTTAGGGGTTTAGGGTTTTAGGGTTTTAGGGTTTTAGTGTTTTTAGGGTTTTTAAGGGTTTTAGGGTTTTGATTTTTGGTTTTAGGGTTTTAGGGTTTTAGGGTTTTAGGGGTTTAGGGGTTTAGGGTTTTAGGGTTTTAAGGTTTAGGGTTTAGGGTTTTAGGGTTTTAGGGTTTTAGGGTTTAGGGTTTAGGGTTTTTGGGTTTTAGGGTTTAGGTTTAGGGGTTTAGGGTTTTAGGGTTTAATGGGTTTAAGGTTTTAGGATTTTAGGTTTTAGGTTTTAGGGTTTTAGGGGTTTAGGGTTTTAGGGTTTTAGGGTTTAAGGGTTTAGGGTTTAGGGTTTTAGGGTTTTAGGGTTTTAGGGTTTTAGGGTTTAGGGTTTAGGGTTTTAGGGTTTTAGGGTTTTAGGGTTTAAGGGTTTTAGGGTTTTAGGGTTTTAGGTTTTAGGGTTTTAGGGTTTAGGGTTTTAGGGTTTAGGGTTTAGGGTTTAGGGTTTTAGGGTTTTAGGGTTTAGGGTTTAGGGTTTTAGGGTTTAGGGTTTTAGGGTTTTAGGGTTTTAGGGTTTAGGGTTTTAGGGTTTTAGGGGTTTAAGGTTTTAGGGTTTTAGGGTTTTAGGGTTTTAGGGTTTAAGGGTTTTAGGGTTTAGGGTTTTAGGGTTTTAAGGTTTTAGGGTTTAAGGGTTTTAGGGTTTTAGGGTTTTAGGGTTTTAGGGTTTTAGGGTTTAGGGTTTTAGGGTTTAGGGTTTTAGGGTTTAGGAATTTGGGGTTTAGGGTTTAGGGTTTTAGGGTTTTAGGGTTTTAGGGTTTAGGGTTTTAGGGTTTAGGGTTTTAGGGTTTTAGGGTTTTAGGGTTTAGGGTTTTAGGGTTTAGGGTTTAGGGTTTTAGGGTTTAGGGTTTTAGGGTTTAGGGTTTTAGGGTTTTAGGGTTTAGGGTTTAGGGTTTAGGGTTTAAGGTTTTAGGGTTTTAGGGTTTAGGGTTTTAGGGTTTTAGGGTTTAAGGGTTTTAGGGTTTAGGGTTTTAGGGTTTAGGGTTTTAGGGTTTAGGGTTTAGGGTTTAGGGTTTTAGGGTTTAGGGTTTTAGGGTGTTAGGGTTTTAGGGTTTTAGGGTTTAAGGGTTTTAGGGTTTTAGGGTTTTAGGTTTTAGGGTTTTAGGGTTTAGGGTTTTAGGGTTTAGGCTTTAGGGTTTAGGGTTTTAGGGTTTTAGGGTTTAGGGTTTAGGGTTTAGGGTTTAGGGTTTTAGGGTTTTAGGGTTTAGGGTTTTAGGGTTTAGGGTTTAGGGTTTTAGGGTTTAGGGTTTTAGGGTTTTAGGGTTTAAGGGTTTTAGGGTTTAGGGTTTAAGGGTTTTAGGGTTTTAGGGTTTTAGGGTTTAGGGTTTAGGGTTTTAGGGTTTAGGGTTTTAGGGTTTTAGGGTTTAGGGTTTTAGGGTTTTAGGGTTTTAGGGTTTTAGGGTTTTAGGGGTTTAGGGTTTTAGGGTTTTAGGGTTTTAGGGTTTAGGGTTTAGGGTTTTAGGGTTTAGGGTTTAGGGTTTAGGGTTTAAGGGTTTAGGGTTTTAGGGTTTAGGGTTTTAGGGTTTAGGGTTTAGGGTTTTAGGGTTTAGGGTTTAGGGTTTTAGGGTTTTAGGGTTTTAGGGTTTAGGGTTTAGGGTTTAGGGTTTAGGGTTTTAGGGTTTTAGGGTTTAGGGTTTAGGGTTTAGGGTTTTAGGGTTTAGGGTTTTAGGGTTTTAGGGTTTTAGGGTTTTAGGGTTTAAGGGTTTAGGGTTTTAGGGTTTAGGGTTTTAGGGTTTAGGGTTTAGGGTTTTAGGGTTTAGGGTTTAGGGTTTAGGGTTTAGGGTTTAGGGTTTAGGGTTTAGGGGTTTAGGGGTTTAAGGGTTTAGGGTTTTAGGGTTTAGGGTTTAGGGTTTAGGGTTTTAGGGTTTTAGGGTTTTAGGGTTTAGGGTTTAGGGTTTAGGGTTTAGGGTTTAGGGTTTAGGGTTTAGGGTTTAGGGTTTAGGGTTTAGGGTTTAAGGGTTTAAGGGTTTAAGGGTTTAGGGTTTAGGGTTTAAGGGTTTAGGGTTTTAGGGTTTAGGGTTTAGGGTTTAGGGTTTAGGGTTTAGGGTTTAGGGTTTAAGGGTTTAGGGTTTTAGGGTTTAGGGTTTAGGGTTTAGGGTTTAGGGTTTAGGGTTTAGGGTTTAGGGTTTAAGGGTTTAGGGTTTAAGGGTTTAAGGGTTTAAGGGTTTAAGGGTTTAGGGTTTAAGGGTTTTAGGGTTTTAGGGTTTAGGGTTTAAGGGTTTAAGGGTTTAGGGTTTAAGGTTTAGGGTTTAGGGTTTAGGGTTTAAGGTTTAAGGGCTTAAGGGTTTAGGGTTTAGGGTTTAAGGGTTTAAGGGTTTAAGGGTTTAAGGGTTTAGGGTTTAGGGTTTAAGGGTTTAGGGTTTAGGGTTTAGGGTTTAGGGTTTTAGGGTTTTAGGGTTTAAGGGTTTAGGGTTTAGGGTTTAAGGGTTTTAGGGTTTATGGGTTTAAGGGTTTTAGGGTTTAGGGTTTAGGGTTTAGGGTTTAGGGTTTAGGTTTTAGGTTTTAGGGTTTAGGGTTTTAGGGTTTTAAGGTTTTAGGGTTTTAGGGTTTAGGGTTTTAGGGTTTTAGGGTTTTAGGGTTTAGGGTTTAGGGTTTAGGGTTTAGGGTTTAGGGTTTAGGGTTTAGGTTTTAGGGTTTTAGGTTTTAGGGTTTAGGGTTTAGGGTTTAGGGTTTAGGGTTTAGGGTTTAGGGTTTAGGTTTTAGGGTTTAGGTTTTAGGGTTTTAGGTTTTAGGGTTTTAGGGTTTTAGGGTTTAGGGGTTTAGGGTTTAGGGTTTAGGTTTTAGGTTTTAGGTTTTAGGATTTTAGGGTTTTAGTGTTTTAGGGTTTTAGGGTTTAGGGTTTAGGGTTTTAGGGTTTTAGGGTTTAGGGTTTTAGGGTTTAAGGTTTAGGGTTTTAGGGTTTTAAGGGTTAGGGGGTTAGGGTTTAGGGGTTTAGGGTTTTGGGGTTTAGGGTTTTAGGGTTTTAGGGTTTAGGGTTTTAGGGTTTTAGGGTTTAGGGTTTTAAGGTTTTAGGGTTTTAGGGTTTAGGGTTTTAGGGTTTAGGTTTTAGGGTTTTAGGGTTTTAGGGTTTTAGGTTTTAGGGTTTTAGGGTTTTAGGGTTTTAGGGTTTAGGGTTTTAGGGTTTTAGGGTTTTAGGGTTTAGGGTTTTAGGGTTTTAGGGTTTTAGGGTTTTAGGGTTTTAAGGGTTTAGGGTTTTAGGGTTTAGGTTTTAGGGTTTTAGGGTTTTAGGGTTTAGGGTTTTAGGGGTTTAGGGTTTAGGGTTTAGGGTTTAGGTTTTAGGGTTTTAGGGTTTAGGGTTTTAGGGTTTTAGGGTTTTAGGGTTTTAGGGTTTAGGGTTTTAGGGTTTAGGGTTTAGGGTTTTAGGGGTTTAGGGTTTTAGGGTTTTAGGGTTTTAGGGTTTAGGGTTTAGGGTTTAGGGTTTTAGGGTTTTAGGGTTTAGGGTTTTAGGGTTTTAGGGTTTTAGGGTTTAGGGTTTAGGGTTTAGGGTTTAGGGTTTAGGGTTTAGGGTTTAGGGTTTAGGTTTTAGGGTTTAGGGTTTAGGATTTAGGTTTTAGGGTTTAGGTTTTAGGTTTTAGGGTTTTAGGGTTTAGGTTTTAGGGTTTTAGGTTTTAAGGTTTTAGGGTTTTAGGGTTTAGGTTTTAGTGTTTTGGGTTTAGGGTTTAGGATTTTACGGGTTTTAGGGTTTTAGGGTTTTAGGGTTTAGGGTTTAGGGTTTTAGGATTTTAGGGTTTTAGGGTTTTAGGGTTTAGGGTTTAGGGTTTAGGTTTTAGGTTTTAGGTTTTAGGGTTTTAGGATTTTAGGGTTTTGGGTTTTTGGGTTTTAGGGTTTAGGGGTTTAGGGGTTTAGGGTTTTAGGGTTTTAGTGTTTTTAGGGTTTTTAAGGGTTTTAGGGTTTTGATTTTTGGTTTTAGGGTTTTAGGGTTTAGGGGTTTAGGGTTTTAGGGTTTAGGGTTTAGGGTTTTAGGGTTTTAGGGTTTAGGGTTTTAGGGTTTTAGGGTTTTAGGGTTTAGGGTTTTAGGGTTTTAGGGTTTTAGGGTTTTAGGGTTTAGGGGTTTAGGGGTTTAGGGGTTTAGGGTTGAAGGATTTAATGGGTTTAAGGTTTTAGGGTTTTAGGTTTTAGGTTTTAGGGTTTTAGGGGTTTAGGGTTTTAGGGTTTTAGGGTTTAGGGTTTAGGGTTTTAGGGTTTTAGGGTTTTAGGGTTTTAGGGTTTTAGGGTTTTAGGGTTTTAGGGTTTTAGGGTTTTAGGGTTTAAGGGTTTTAGGGTTTAGGGTTTTAGGGTTTTAGGGTTTTAGGGTTTAAGGGTTTTAGGGTTTAGGGTTTAGGGTTTTAGGGTTTTAGGGTTTTAGGGTTTTAGGGTTTAGGGTTTAGGGTTTAGGGTTTAGGGTTTTAGGGTTTTAGGGTTTTAGGGTTTAGGGTTTTAGGGTTTTAGGGTTTTAGGGTTTTAGGGTTTTAGGGTTTAAGGGTTTTAGGGTTTAAGGGTTTAAGGGTTTTAGGGTTTAGGGTTTTAGGGTTTTAGGGTTTTAGGGTTTTAGGGTTTAGGGTTTTAGGGTTTTAGGGTTTTAGGGTTTTAGGGTTTAGGGTTTTAGGGTTTTAGGGTTTTAGGTTTTAGGGTTTAAGGGTTTTAGGGTTTTAGGGTTTTAGGGTTTTAAGGCTTTAGGGTTTTAGGGTTTAGGTTTTAGGGTTTTAGGGTTTTAGGGTTTTAGGGTTTAGGGTTTTAGGGTTTAGGGTTTAGGGTTTTAGGGTTTAGGTTTTAGGGTTTAGGGTTTAGGGTTTAGGGTTTAAGGGTTTAGGGGTTTTAGGGTTTTAGGGTTTAGGGTTTTAGGGTTTAGGGTTTAGGGTTTAGGGTTTAGGTTTTAGGGATTTAGGGGTTTTAGGGGTTTTAGGGGTTTAGGGGTTTTAGGGTTTTAGGGTTTTAGGGTTTTAGGGTTTAGGATTTTAGGGTTTTAGGGTTTAGGGGTTTAGGGGTTTAGGGGTTTTAGGGTTTTAGGGTTTAAGGGTTTAAGGGGTTTAGGGTTTTAGGGTTTTAGGGTTTAGGTTTTAGGGTTTTAGGGTTTTTGAGGTTTAGGGTTTTAGGGGTTTAGGGTTTTAGGGTTTTAGGGTTTAAGGGTTTAGGGTTTAGGGTTTTAGGGTTTTAGGGTTTTAGGGTTTTAGGGTTTAAGGTTTTAGGGTTTTAGGGTTTAAGGGTTTTAGGGTTTAGGGTTTAAGGGTTTTAGGGTTTTAGGGTTTAAGGTTTTAGGGTTTTAGGGTTTTAGGGTTTTAGGGTTTTAGGGTTTAGGGTTTAGGGTTTAGGGTTTAGGTTTTAGGGGTTTAGGGGTTTTAGGGGTTTAGGGCTTTTAGGGTTTTAGGGTTTTAGGATTTTGGGGTTTAGGGTTTTAGGGTTTTAGGTTTTAGGGGTTTAGGGGTTTAGGGGTTTAGGGGTTTTAGGGTTTAAGGATTTAAGGGGTTTAAGGTTTTAGGATTTTAGGTTTTAGGTTTTAGGGTTTTAGGGTTTTATGGGTTTAGGGTTTTAGGGGTTTATGGTTTTAGGGTTTTAGGGTTTAAGGGTTTAGGGTTTAGGGTTTTAGGGTTTTAGGGTTTTAGTGTTTTAGGGGTTTAGGGTTTTAGGGTTTTAGGGTTTTAGGGTTTAGGGTTTTAGGGTTTTAGGGTTTTAGGGTTTAAGGGTTTTAGGGTTTAGGGTTTAGGGTTTAGGGTTTTAGGGTTTTAGGGTTTAGGGTTTAGGGTTTAGGGTTTAGGGTTTTAGGGTTTAGGGTTTTAGGGTTTTAGGGTTTTAGGGTTTTAGGGTTTTAGGGTTTAAGGGTTTTAGGGTTTTAGGGTTTAAGGGTTTTAGGGTTTTAGGGTTTTAGGGTTTAGGGTTTAGGGTTTTAGGATTTTAGGGTTTTAGGGTTTTAGGGTTTAGGGTTTTAGGGTTTTAGGGTTTTAGGGTTTAAGGGTTTTAGGGTTTTAGGGTTTTAGGGTTTTAGGGTTTTAGGGTTTTAGGGTTTAGGTTTTAGGGTTTTAGGGTTTTAGGGTTTTAGGGGTTTAGGGTTTTAGGGTTTAGGGTTTAGGTTTTAGAGTTTAGGTTTTAGGGTTTAGGGTTTAGGGTTTAGGGTTTAAGGGTTTAGGGTTTTAGGGTTTAGGGTTTTAGGGTTTAGGGTTTAGGGTTTAGGTTTTAGGGGTTTAAGGGTTTTAGGGGTTTTAGGGGTTTAGGGTTTTAGGGTTTTAGGGTTTAGGGTTTAGGGTTTTAGGGTTTTAGGGGTTAGCGGTTTAGGGTTTAGGGGTTTAGGGTTATAGGGTTTTTAGGGTTTTTAGGGTTTTAGGTTTTTAGGGTTTTTAGGGGTTTTAGGGGTTTTAAGTGTTTTTAGGGTTTTTAGGGTTTTAGGGTTTAGGGTTTTTAGGGTTTTTAGGGTTTAGGGTTTGGGGTTTAGGGGTTTAGGGGTTTAGGTGTTTAGGGGTTAGGGGTTAGGGGCTAGGGGTTTAGGGGTTTTAAGGGTCTAGGGGTCTAGGGTCTAGGGTCTAGGGTCTAGGGTCTAAGGGTCTAAGGGTCTAAGGGTCTAGGGTTTAAGGGTTTAAGGGTTTAGGGGTTTAGGGTTTAAGGGTTTAAGGGTTTAAGGGTTTAGGGTTTAAGGGTTTAAGGGTTAAGGGTTTAGGGTTTAGGTTTAAGGGTTTAAGGGTTTTAGGGTTTAGGGTTTAGGTTTAAGGGTTTAGGTTTAAGGGTTTAGGGTTTAAGGGTTTAAGGGTTTAAGGGTTTAGGGTTTAGGGTTTAGGGTTTAGGGTTTAGGGTTTAGGGTTAAGGGTTTAGGGTTTAGGGTTTAGGGTTTAAGGGTTTAAGGGTTTAAGGGTTAAGGGTTTAGGGTTAAGGGTTTAAGGGTTTAAGGGTTTAAGGGTTTTAGGGTTTTAGGGTTTAGGGTTTAAGGGTTTAAGGGTTTAGGGTTAAGGGTTTAGGGTTAAGGGTTTAAGGGTTTAAGGGTTTAGGGTTTAAGGGTTTAGGGTTTAAGGGTTTAGGGTTTAGGTTTAAGGGTTTAGGGTTTAAGGGTTTAAGGGTTTAAGGGTTTAAGGGTTTAGGGTTTAGGGTTTAAGGGTTTAAGGGTTTAAGGGTTTAGGGTTTAGGGTTTAGGGTTTAGGGTTTAGGGTTTAGGGTTTAGGGTTTATGGTTTAAGGGTTTAGGGTTTAGGGTTTAAGGGTTTAGGGTTTAGGGTTTAGGGTTTTAGGGTTTTAGGGTTTAGGGTTTAGGGTTTAGGGTTTTAGGGTTTTAGGGTTTAGGGTTTAGGGTTTAGGGTTTTAGGGTTTAGGGTTTTAGGGTTTTAGGGTTTTAGGGTTTTAGGGTTTAGGGTTTTAGGGTTTAGGGTTTAGGGT
>JACVBY030000022.1:0-40343 GCA_017589505.3 Metroxylon sagu
TTTGAAGGTATCCCCTTGGAAGGGAATAATGAGGTTTGGAAAGAAAGGAAAGTTGAGTCCCAGATACATTGGACCCTATGAGATCATTGAGAAGGTTGGAACACTTGCTTACAGATTAGCCTTGCCACCAGAACTCTCTCAGATACATAATGTGTTCCATGTTTCGATGTGCCGAAAGTATGTATCAGACCTTTCCCATGTAATTCAGTCAGAGCCAGTAGAGTTGCAAAAAGATCTATCTTATGTAGTAGAGCCAGTGCAAATCTTGAGCCATGAGGTTAAGCAGCTCCGTAGTAAGAAAATTCCTCTAGTTAAAGTGCAGTGGCAGAATCACCAGAAGGAGGAAGCTACATGGGAGAGAGAGGATGAGATGAGATTGAAGTACCCTCATTTATTCTAATTGGAAGATAGCTAAATTTCGAGGACGAAATTTCTTTTAGGGGGGAAGGGTTGTGACATCCCGAATCTCAAAGCAGTATCCTAATCTTGAAGCATAAAATTATCATGGATGAAAGGGCACTTTTGAAATTTTATCAATGTCATTTGAACAATTGGTGAGGGGTATAAAGGGAAAGGATACCAAAGTCATTTGAAAATTTGATTAAGGGTAAAGTGGAAAAAAGGATCCTGCCGTCATTCGCAAATTTCTCCAAGGGTAAAGAGGGAATTTGTCAAGGGCTTTTTCATGAGTGGAGAAGGGTAAAAATGCATGGTGAAGAGGTATGCCATGTGGACTTTAAAAGGGCATTTTGGAGATTGGTTTGAGGATAAATTGGGGATTTGCCAAGGCATTTAAAAACCCCTTAATTCCTTCCCTTCATCCATCGTAAGAAAAATCAAGAGTGAGGGAGAAGAGGGCGGTGGAAGAGGAGAGAAAATTTCAGCCGTGGGGAAGAAGAAAGAAAGAAGAAAAAGAAAAAGAAAGGAAGAAGAAGAAGAAAGGAGGAAGAGAAAGGGAGAAAGCTTGGTGTCTTCTCTTCTTGTCATCCTTAAGGTAAACCCTAAACCTTCTAAGGTTTTAGATAAATGATAAAATCATGTGTTAGAAAGAAAAGGAAAAGAAATAAGAGAGGATTTCATGATTATGAAAATGATGAGGATTTATGTTTGATAGAGGAAAAAGGTAGAGAATTTTGGTATGCATTTAAGGGGCATGCATGTATGTTTCATGGAAAAACCTAGGTATCTGTCGCCTAAATAAATTTATATGTGGTAATATAGGTCAAGGAAATCAAGTAAAGGAACCTTTTCAAGAGGGATAGCAACAGTGGAAAAGAAGAAATAGCATGTGAGTGGGTTTCTCATCTATCTTGTGAAATGTTTCATAATAGTATAGTGATACTTTGCTACAAAATGAGTGTATTATACTAAGTATAGTATCTTCAGAAATCAAATATGGGAAGTAAGAAACCGGTTATAATGTTATTATGTTTGTAAAGCATGTTTAAAAGCAAGGCATGAGTTTAAAGAATAAGTATGGATTTACAGCATGTTTTAAAGCAAGATATGAGTTTCAGACAAAGCATGAGTTTCAGCAAAGTATAGAGTTTCATGAAAAAAAGCATTTCTTGGATAAAACATATGTTTCAGTAAAGCATGGAAATTTTCCTTCAGAGTTATATTTCAAAGTAATGCATGGGCATGCATGAATAGAAATGTTTCAAGAAATTATAGTTGATGGTATATTGGATTATAAACTTATACTTGAGTATTTTTACAGCATACAGCATAAATAGCATTGGGGCATCTATGGGGCTGATCACCCTGTAGACTGTGCCATAGCATGGGCATTGCACACACTATTATAGCCGGCACCTCCTTGCGACTCGATCGTACTATGATCCCTAGGCTAGGGGGGAGTACAAGCTAGATCAGCCCAGTGGGGCAGATTGCAAGCAGCCCAGTGGGGCAAAGAATCACAGCTCAGTAAAGAGCTAGGGTACTATACGAGCCAAGGTGGCTCAGAGATATTAGCCCAGGGGAGGGGTAACCAGGAGGCCCAGGGAAAAGGGGCAAGTTCACACCTGGGGTGAACCGTACATGTGAGGTGTGCCATGTGGTGCGGGGATCCTCGGCGCTCAGTACACTCACTACCGAGAGTACACCTGCAGGAGGGCGACTGTAGGAATGTACCTTAGTGGTAGCACACCCAACCCATCATCAGGGAATTTTGTAAATGTGATAATTCTTTATTTAAATTATATTATTGGAAGCATAAGCTAACTTATAAGTTAACCTATCTCATTTATAAAAATTTATGTATCGATTGCGATATGTTGCGCTGATATACTTATGAGCTTATAAAGTGATTCTCAACTTCTTTTCATAGTTAGATGGTTATCCAGTCACTGGGACTTAGGTCTCTTTACCCTTGGAGAAATTTGCGAATGACGGCAGGATCCTTTTTTCCACTTTACCCTTAATCAAATTTTCAAATGACTTTGGTATCCTTTTCCTTTATACCCCTCACCAATTGTTCAAATGACATTGATAAAATTTCAAAAGTGCCCTTTCATCCATGATAATTTTATGCTTCAAGATTAGGATACTACTTTGAGATTCGGGATGTTACACTTAAACCCCTAAACCCCTAAACCCCTAACACCTTAACCCTAAAACCCTAAAACCTAAAACCCTAAAACCTAAAACCCTAAACCCTAAACCCTAAAACCCTAAAACCCAAAAACCCTAAAACCCTAAAACCCTAAACCCTAAACCCTAAAACCTAAATCTTAAACCCTAAACCCTAAACCCTTAAACCCTTAAACCCTAAAACCTAAACCCTAAACCCTAAACCCTAAAACCTAAAACCCTAAACCTTAAAACCCTAAAACCCTTAAAACCCTAAAACCCTAAAACCCTAAACCCTAAAACCTAAACCCTAAAACCCTAAAACCCTAAACCCCGTAAACCCATAAACCCTTAACCTCCTAAACCCTAAACCCTAAACCTAGCCACTAAGGCCTGGGCCTAAACCTGGGCCCTGGGCCTGAGCCTAAGCCTGAGCCACCAGGCCTGGGCCTAAGGCCTGGGCCCTGAGCCACTGAGCCTGAGCCTGAGCCTGGGCCTGGAGCCTAAGGCCTGGGCAGCCTGAAGGCCTGGGAGCCTGGGAGCCCCAGGGCCTGAGCCTGGGCCTGAGGCCTGGGGCCTGGGCCTGAGCCTGGGAGCCTGGGCCTAAGGCCTGGGCCTGGGCCTGGGCCTGAGCCTGAGAGCCTGGGGCCTGGGCCTGAGCCTGGGCCCTGAGGCCTGAGAGCCCTGAGCCCCTGAGCCTGGGCCTGAGCCTGGAGCCTGGACACGGCCTGAGCCTGGGCCAAGGCCTGAGCCTGGGCAAGGAGCCTGAGCCCTGGGCCCTGAGCCCTGAGCCTGAGCCTGGAGCCTGAGCCTGAGCCTGAGAGCACAAGGCCTGAGCCTGAGCCTGAGCCTGAGCCTGGGCCTGAGCCCTGAGGCCACAAGGCCTGAGGCCGCCAAGGCCTGGAGCCAGCCTGGGCCTGAGCCCTGAGCCTGGCAAGGCCTGAGCCTGAGCCTGGGGCCCTGAGCCTGGGCCTGAGCCTGAGCCGCCAGGCCTGGGAGCCTGGAGCCTAAGGCCTGGGGCCTGAGGCCTGGGGCCTGGGCCTGAGCCTGAGCCTGAGCCTGAGCCTAAGGCCTGGGCCCTGAGCCTGGGCCTGAGCCTGGGCCGCCTGGGCCCTGGGCCTGGGCCCTGAGGCAGGCCCTGAGCCTGGGCCTGAGGGCCTGGGAGCCTGGGCCCTGGGCCTGAGCCTGAGCCCTGGGGCCTGAGCCTGGGCCTGAGGCCTGGGGCCAAGGGCCCTGGGCCTGAGCCTGGGGCCTGAGCCTGAGAGCCTGGGAGCCTGGAGCCTGAGCCTGAGCCCTGAGCCCGAAGGCCTGAGCCTGGGCCTGGGCCGCCAGGCCGCCAGGCCTGAGCCTAAGGCCTGGGGCCTGGGGCCACGGGCCCTGGGGCCTGGACCTGGGCCTGGGCCTGAGCCTGAGCCTGGGAGCCTGAGCCTGAGCCCTGGGCCTGAGCCTGGGCCTGAGCCTGGGCCAGGCCGCCAGGCCTGGGCCTGAGCCTGGGCCTGAGCCCAGGCCCGCCCTGAGCCCGCCAGGCCCTGAGCCTGAGCCCGCCTGGGCCCTGGGCCTGGAGCCTGGAGCCTGAGGCCTGAGAGCCTGGGCCTGGGCCTGGGCCTGGGCACCAGGCCTGAGCCTGAGCCTGGAGCCTGAGCCTGAGCCTGAGCCTGAGCCTGGAGCCTGGGCCCGCCAGGCCCGCCTGAGCCTGGCCGCCTGAGCCTGGCCGCCAGGCCTGAGCCCGCCAGGCCGCCAGGCCCCGCCAAGGGCAGCCAAGGCCTGAGCCTGAGCCTGGGGCCAAGGCCTGGGCCCTGAGAGCCTGAGCCTGGGGCCTGGGGCCTGGAGGCCTGAGAGCCCTGGGCCTGGCCCTGAGGCCTGGGGCCTGAGCCTGGGGCCTGGGAGCCTGAGCCTGGAGCCTGGGCCCGGGCCTGAGCCTGAGCCTGAGCCTGGAGCCTGAGCCTGAGGGCCTGGGCCCTGACCCTGGGCCCCAAGGCCCCAGGCCCCAGGAGCCCCAGGCCCCAAGGGCCTGAGCCTGAGCCTGGGCCCTGAGCCCCAGGAGCCCCTGGGCCTGGGGCCCCAAGGCCCTGGGCCCTGGCCCTGAGCCTGGGCCTGAGGCCTGGGAGCCTGGGCCTGAGCCAAGGGCCTGGGGCCCTGAGCCTGAGCCTGAGCCTGAGCCTGAGCCGCCTGAGCCGCCAGGCCGCCCTGCCAGGCCTGGCCGCCAGCCGCCTGGCCGCCTGGCCGCCAGGCCGCCAGGCCGCCCTGGGCCTGAGCCTGGGCCAAGCCCCAGGCCTGAGCCGCCTGAGGCCTGAGAGGCCTGGGCCGCCCTGAGCCTGGGGCCTGGGGCCCCAAGGCCTGGGGCCCCTGGGCCCCAAGGCCAAGGGCCTGAGCCTGGCCCAAGGCCCTGAGCCTGGGCCTGAGAGCACGAAGGCCTGAGCCCTGAGCCTGGACACTGAGCCTGAGGCCACGGACACTGAGCCTGAGCCTGAGCCCACTGAGCCTGGGCCCTGGGCCCTGAGCCTGAGCCCAAGGGCCCTGAGCCTGAGCCTGGGCCCAGGCCACTGAGCCTGAGCCCTGGGCCTGAGGCCTGGGCCTGAGCCTGGGAGCCTGAGCCTGAGCCCTGGGCCTGAGCCTGCCTGGGCCCTGAGCCTGGGCCTAAGGCCCTGGGCCTGAGCCTGAGCCCTGAGCCCTGAGCCAGGCCCTGAGCCTGAGGCCTGGCCCTGGGCCTGGGAGCCTGGGGCCCTGAGCCTGAGCCTGGGCCTGAGCCTGAGCCTAGGGCCTGAGCCACTGAGCCTGAGCCCTGGCCCTGAGCGCCACTGAGGCCTGGGCAAGGCCTGAGCCCTGGGCCTGGGCCCTGGGCCTGGCCCTGAGCCCTGGGCCCTGACACCAGGCCTGAGCCTGGGCCCTGAGCCCTGAGCCTGGAGCCTGGGGCCAAGGCCCAGGCCTGAGCCTGGGCCTGAGCCCCCGCACAAGGCCTGAGCCTGAGCCTGGGAGCCTGAGCCCCCAGGCCTGAGCCTGGGCCTGAGCCCTGAGCCCTGGGGCCTGAAGGCCTGAGCCCGCCAGGCCGCCTGGGCCTGGGCCCTGAGCCTGGGGCCTGAGAGCCCCAGGCCTGGGCCTGAGCCTGGAGCCTGGAGCCTGGGCCTGAGCCTGGGCCTGAGCCCGCCTGGGCCTGGGCCCTGAGCCGCCAGGCCGCCAGGCCTGAGCCTGAGCCGCCAGGCCTGAGCCTGAGCCTGGGCCTGAGCCTGAGCCCTGAGCCTGAGCCTGGGGCCTGAGCCTGAGCCTGAGCCTGGGCCTGAGCCTGGGCTGAGGAGCCTGAGCCTGAGCCTGGGCCTGGGCCTGAGCCTGGGCCTGGGGCCTGGGGCCTGGGCCTGAGCCTGGGGCCTGGGAGCCTGAGCCTGGGCCTGGGCCTGAGGCCTGCCTGAGCCTGAGCCTGGGCCCTGGGCCAGAGCCTGAGCCTGAGCCAGGCCTGGGCCTAAGGCCTGAGCCTGGGCCTGAGCCAAGGCCTGAAGGCCTGGGCCTGAGCCTGAGAGCCTGGGCCTGGGCCTGGGCCTGAGCCTGGGGCCTGAGCCTGAGCCTGGGGCCTGGGCCTGAGCCTGAGCCTGAGCCTGAGCCTGGGCCTGAGCCTGAGCCTGAGCCTGAGAGCCTGAAGGGCCTGGGCCCCAGGCCTGAGCCCTGAGCCTGAGCCTGAGCCTGAGCCCCAGGCCTGGGAGCCTGAGCCTGAGCCTGAGGCCTGAGCCAAGGCCTGAGAGCCTGAGGCCTGAGAGCCTGGGGCCGCAAGGCCTGGGCCTGAGCCTGGGCCTGAGCCTGGGCCTAAGGCCTGGGAGCCTGAGAGGCCTGAGCCTGAGCCTGGGCCTGGGCCTGAGCCTGGGGCCCTGGGCCTGAGCCTAAGGCCTGGGAGCCTGGAGCCTGGGCCCGCCTGGCACGCAGGCCTGAGGCCCTGAGGCCTGAGGCCAAGGCCTGAGGCCTGGGGCCCAAGGCCTGAGCCTGGGCCTGGGGCCCTGGAGCCCGCCCAAGGCCTGGGCCCTGAGCCCCAGGCCGCCAGGCCGCCAGGCCTGAGCCTGGGCCTGAGGGCCTGAGGCCTGAGGCCCTGAGGGCCTGAGAGCCTGGGGCCTGAGCCCAAGGCCTGAGGCCTGAGCCTGCCCCAGGGCCTGGGCCTGAGGCCCTGAGGCCTAAGGCCTGAGCCTGGGCCTGAGGCCTGAGCCCTGGGCCTGAGCCTGGGCCTGGCCGCCAGGCCTGAGCCTGGGCCTGGAGCCTGAGCCTGAGCCCAAGGCCTGAGCCCCAGGGCCCCAGGGCCTGGGGCCTGGGGCCTGGAGCCTGGGGCCTGGGCCTGAGCCTGAAGGCCTGGGGCCTGAGGCCTGAGGCCTGAGGCCTGAGGCCTGAGCCTGGGGCCTGGGCCCAAGGCCAAGGCCTGAGCCTGAGCCTGAGAGCCTGAGAGCCCAAGGCCTGGGCCCTGAGCCCGCCCAGGCCTGAGAGCCCCCAGGCCTGGGCCCCCAGGGCCTGGCCCCAGGCCTGAGAGCCTGGGCCTGAGCCCTGAGCCTGAGCCTGGGCCTGAGCCTGGGCCTGAGCCTGGGCCCTGAGCCCTGAGGCCTGAGCCTGGGGCCACTGAAGGCCTGGGCCCTGAGCCCACGAGGCCTGGGCCTGAGCCTGGGGCCTGAGCCTGAGCCTGAGCCTGGGCCTGAGCCTGAGCCTGGGCCCTGAGCCAGGCCTGGGGCCCTGAGCCTGAGCCTGGGGGCCCAAGGCCTGGGGCCTGGGGCCTGAGCCTGGGCCTGGGCCTGAGCCTGAGGCCTGAGCCTGAGCCTGGGGCCTGAGAGCCTGGAGCCTGAGCCCTGGGCCTGGGCCCTGAGCCTGGGCCCTGAGCCTGAGCCTGAGCCTGAGCCTGGGCCTGGGGCCTGGGCCAGGCCCAAGGCCTGGGAGCCCTGGGCCTGGAGCCTGGGCCTGAGCCTGGGCCACGGGCCTGGGAGCCTGAGCCTGGGGCCTGGGGCCTGGGCCTGAGCCTGAGCCTGGGCCCTGAGGCCTGGGCCTGGGCCCTGAGCCCTGGCCCTGGGCCTGGGCCTGGGGCCCTGGGCCAAGGCCTGAGCCTGGCCACTGAGCCTGGGCCCTGGGCCAGGCCCTGGGCCTGGGCCCTGGGCCCTGGGCCTGAAGCCTGAGCCTGGGCCTGAGGCCTGGGGCCTGGGCCCTGAGCCTGGGCCCTGGGCCGCCCAGGCCCGCCTGAGGGCCTGGGCCCTGGGCCCTGAGCCTGGGCCTGAGCCTGAGCCTGGGCCACTGGGCCTGAGCCCTGGGCCCAAGGGCCTGAGGCCTGAGCCCAAGCCCGAGAGCCTGGGAGCCTGGGGCCTGAGGCCGCCAGGCCTGGGCCTGAGGCCTGGGGCCTGAGGCCTGAGAGCCTGGGGGCCCGCCCAGGCCTGAGCCTGGGCCTGGGCCTGAGGGCCTGGGCCTGGGGCAAGGCCTGGGGCCTGGGCCCTGGGCCTGAGCCTGGGCCCTGAGCCTGAGCCTGAGCCTGGGCCTGGGCCTGGAGCCTGAGGCCACTGAGGCCTGAGCCCTGGGCCTGAGCCTGGGGCCCTGAGCCCTGGAGCCTGAGCCCTGAGCCCTGGCCTGAGCCTGGGCCTGAGCCTGAGCCCTGGGCCTGGAGCCCTGGGCCTGAGCCTGAGCCAAGGCGCCACCAGGCCCAAGGGCCTGAGGGCCTGGGCCTGAGGCCTGAGCCTGGGCCACAAGGCCCTGAGCCCCTGAGCCTGGGCCTGGGCCACTGAGGCCTGGGCCCGCCTGAGCCCCCAGGGGCCTGGGCCTGGGGGCCTGGGCCTGAGAGCCTGGGCCTGAGCCTGAAGGCCTGGGCCTGAGCCTGGGCCCTGGGCCCTGAGCCCTGACACTGAGCCTGGGCCTGGGCCTGGGCCCCAGGCCACAGAGCCTGGGCCTGGGCCCTGAGCCTGAGCCTGGGCCTGGGCCTGAGCCTGAGGCCCTGGGGCCCAAGGCCTGAGCCTGAGGCCTGAGCCCTGAGGCCTAAGGCCTGGGAGCCTGAGCCTGAGCCAGCCACTGAGCCTGGGGCCTGAGGCCTGGGCCCTGGACACTGAGCCTGGGCCCCTGAGCCCTGAGCCCTGGGCCCCTGGCCCTGAGCCTGGGAGCCTGGGCCCTGAGCCCTGAGCCTGGGCCTGAGCCTGGGGCAAGCCCTGAGGCCTGAGGCCTGAGCCCAGGCCGCCAGGCCCTGAGCCTGGGCCTGGCCCTGAGCCGCCAGGCCCCTGGGCCACTGAGCCTGAGCCCTGAGCCTGAGGCCCAGCCAGGCCCTGGGCCCCAAGGGCCAAGGGCCACTGAGCCTGGGGCAAGGCCAAGGCCTGGGGCCTGAGAGCCAAGGCCTGAGCCTGGAGCCTGGGCCCTGGGCCCCAAGGCCTGGGCCTGAGCCTGAGCCTGGGCCCTGAGCCTGAGCCCTGAGCCTGGGCCCAAGGGCCTCCTGAGCCTGAGCAGGCCAGGCCTGAGCAAGGCCTGGGGCCTGAGGCCACTGGGCCCAAGGCCCCAAGGCCTGGGGCAAGGCCTGAGGCCTGGAGCCTGAGCCACTGGGCCTGAGCCTGGGGCCTGGGGCCTGAGCCCAGGCCCCTGAGCCCTGGGCTGAGCCTGAGCCTAAGGCCCTGGGCCTGAGCCTGAGCCCTGGGGCCTGGGCCTGGGAGCCTGGGCCTGGGCCTGAGCCCTGAGGCCTGGGCCCTGAGGCCTGGGAGCCCCTGGGCCTGGAGCCTGAGCCTGGGCCTGGAGCCTAAGGCACGGCCCTGAGCCCTGGCCCTGAGGCCTGGGGCCCAGGCCCTGAGCCTGGGCCCAGGCCAAGGCCCTGGGCCCCAGGCCCTGGGCCTGAGCCTGGGCCCCAGGCCCCAGGCCTGGAGGCCCTGAGCCCCAGGCCCCAAGGCCCTGAGCCCTGGCCCCTGGGCCCCCAAGGGCCCCTGAGCCTGGGCCCTGGGCCTGGGCCGCCCTGAGCCTGGCCCTGGCCAGGCCGCCAGGCCTGGGCCCTGAGCCTGGGCCTGAGGCCCTGAGCCTGGGGGCCCTGGGGCACGGGCCCTGAGCCCTGAGCCCTGAGCCTAAGGCCTGGGCCTGGGGCCACGGCAGCCAGGCCCTGGGCCTGAGCCTGGGCCAAGGCCCTGAGCCCAAGGCCTGAGCCGCCTGAGCCTGAGAGCCTGGGAGCCTGAGAGGCCTGGGCCCTGGGCCTAAGGCCACCTGAGGCCCTGAGCCCTGGGCCTGAGCCTGGGCCTGGGCCACAAGGCCTGAGCCCTGGCCGCACAGGCCTGAGCCTGAGCCGGCCAGGCCCCAGGCCTGGGCCTGAGCCTGGGCCCGCCAGGCCTGAGCCTGGGCCCTGGGCCGCCAGGCCCTGAGCCTGGGCCCTGGAGCCGCCAGGCCTGAGCCTGGGCCTGGGCCCTGGGCCTGGGCCTGAGCCTGAGCCTGAGAGCCTGGGCCCGCCCTGAGCCTGAAGGCCTGAGCCTGGGAGCCCTGGGCCTGAGCCTGGGGGCCTGGGCCTGAGGCCTGGAGCCTGAGCCTAAGGCCTGAGGCCTGAGCCTGAGCCCTGGGCCCAAGGGCCTGAGCCCTGGGCCTGAGCCCTGAGAGCCTGGGCCTGGGCCTGAGCACCAGGCCTGAGCCTGAGCCTGGCCTGAGCCTGAGCCTGAGCCTGAGGGCCTGGGGGCCACCAAGGCCTGAGCCTGGAGCCCTGAGGCCTGGGCCCTGGGGCCTGGGCACCAAGGCCTGGGCCTGGGCCTGAGCCTGGAGCCTGGGAGGAGCCTGGGGCCCTGGGCCCTGAGCCTGGGAGGCCTGGGCCTGGGCCTGAGCCCTGGGCCTGGGCCTGGGCCTGAAGGCCTGGAGCCTGAGCCTGGGCCTGAGCCTGAGCCTGGGCCTGAGCCTGAGGCCCTGAGCCTGAGCCTGGGCCTGGGCCTGAGAGCCTGGGCCTGGGGCCCTGGGCCCTGGGCCTGAAGCCTGAGCCTGGGGCCTGGGCAAGGCCTGAGCCTGGGGCCCTGAGCCTGGGCCTGAGCCTGAGCCTGAGAGCCTGAGCCTGAGCCTGGGCCCTGAGCCCGGCCAGGCCCTGAGCCTGAGCCTGGGCCCTGGCCTGAGCCTGAGCCTGAGCCTGAGCCTGGGAGCCTGGGAGCCTGAGCCCTGGGCCTGGCCCTGAGCCTGAGGCCTGAGGGCCCTGAGCCTGAGCCTGAGCCTGGGAGCCTGGAGCCTGGGCCTGGAGCCTGAGCCCTGAGCCTGGGCCTGAGCCTGAGGCCTAAGGCCTGAGCCCAGGCCTGAGCCTGAGAGCCTGGGGCCTGGGCCTGAGCCGCCAGGCCCTGAGCCTGAGCCTGGGGCCTGAGCCTGGGCCTGGGGCCTGGGGCCCTGGGCCCTGGGCCTGAGCCTGAGCCTGGGCCTGGGCCTGGGCCTGAGGCCTGAGCCTGGGGCCTGGAGCCTGGGCCTGGAGCCTGAGGCCTGAGCCTGGGAGCCTGAGCCTGAGCCTGAGCCTGGGCCTGGGCCTGGGCCTGGGCCTGGGAGCCTGGAGCCTGGGCCTGAGCCTGAGCCTGAGCCTGAGCCTGGGCCTGGGCCTGAGCCTAAGGGCCTGGGAGCCGCCAGGCCAGGCCTGAGCCCTGGGCCAGCCAGGGAGCCTGGGCCTGAGCCTGGGGCCTGAGCCTGGGCCTGGGGCCAGGCCTGGGCCTGGGGCCTGGGGCCGCCAGGCCTGAGGCCTGGGGCCTGAGAGCCTGAGGCCTGGAGCCTGGAGCCTGGGCCTGAGCCTGAGCCTGGGCCTGGAGCCTGAGCCCGCCTGAGCCGCCAGGCCGCGAGCCTGGCCGCCCAGGCCTGGGCCCGCCAGGCCGCCAGGCCGCCCAAGGCCCGCCAAGGGCCTGGAGCCTGAGAGCCTGGGGCCGCCTGAGCCTGGGGCCTGGGCCACCAGGGCCTGAGCCCTGGGCCCCAGGCCTGGGCCTGGGCCTGGGCCCTGGGCCTGAGCCTGGGCCTAAGGCCTGGGAGCCTGAGGCCTGGAGCCTGGAGCCTGGCCCTGAGCCTGAGCCTGAGCCTGGGCCCTGAGCCTGAGCCTGAGCCTGGGCCCGCCTGGGGGCCCTGGGCACCAGGCCCAAGGCCTGAGCCTGGGCCCCAGGCCCCTGAGCCTGGGCCTGGGAGCCTGAGGCCCTGAGCCCCAGGCCGCCAGGCCGCCAGGCCTGGGCCCGCCCGGCCTGGGGCCTGGGCCTGGGCCTGAGCCTGAGCCCTGGGCCTGGAGCCTGGGGCCTGAGGCCTGAGCCTGGGCCTGGGCCTGAGCCTGGGCCTGAGCCTGGGGCCTGAGCCTGAGGCCCAAGGCCTGGGCCCTGAGCCCTGGGCCTGAGCCTGGGCCTGAGCCTAAGGCCGCCAGGCCCGCCAGGCCCTGAGCCTGAGAGCCTGGGGCCTGAGCCTGAGCCTGGGCCTGGGCCTGGGGCCTGGAGCCTGAGCCTGAGCCTGGGCCTGGAGCCTGGGCCTGAGCCTGAGCCTGGGCCTGGGCCTAAGGCCCTGGGCCTGAGCCCTGAGCCTGGGCCTGGGCCTGAGCACCAAGGCCTGAGCCTGAGCCTGGGCCAAGGCCTGGGGCCTGAGCCTGGGCCTGAGCCTGAGCCAAGGGCAAGGCCTGGGGCCTGGGAGCCTGGGCCTGAGGCCTGGGCCTGGGCCTGGGCCTGAGCCTGGGCCTGGGCCTGAGCCTGAGGCCTGAGCCTGGGGCCTGGGCCTGGGAGCCTGAGCCTGGGCCTGAGCCTGAGCCTGAGCCTGAGCCTGAGAGCCTGGGGCCTGAGCCTGAGCCTGGGCCTGAGCCTGGGCCCTGAGCCTGGAGCCTGAGCCGCCCAAGGGCCTGGGCCTGAGCCTGAGCCCGCCCAGGCCGCCAGGCCTGGGCCAGGCCTGAGCCTGAGGCCCTGGGGCCTGGGCCTGAGGCCTGGGGCCTGGGGCCAAGGCCTGAGGCCTGAGGCCTGGGGCCTGGGGCCTGGAGCCTGAGCCTGGGCCTGAGCCTGAGCCTGGGCCTGGGCCTGAGCCCGCCAGGCCCTGAGCCGCCTGGCCCGCCAAGGCCCCAGGCCGCCAGGCCTGGCCCGCCAAGGCCTGAGCCCAGGAGCCTGGAGCCTGGGCCTGAGCCTAAGGCCTGAGCCTGGGCCTGGGAAGGCCTGGGCCTGAGCCTGGGCCCCAGGCCTGAGCCCGCCAGGCCTGGGCCTGGGCCTGAGCCTGAGCCTAAGGCCTGGGGCCTGGAGCACGGGAGCCTGGGCCCTGAGCCCTGAGCCTGAGCCCTGAGCCCTGAGCCTGAGGCCTGGAGCCTGCCCTGAGGCCCTGGGCCCTGGGCCCCAGGGCCTGAGCCCTGGGCCCCAGGCCTGGGGCCTGGGGCCTGAGCCCCTGGGCCTGAGCCCAGGCCCTGGGCCTGAAGGCCTGGGCCTGAGCCTGAGCCTGAGCCGCCAGGGCCGCCAGGCCGCCAGGCCTGAGGCCTGAGCAGCCCAAGGCCTGGGCCTGGGCCTGAGCCTGGGCCTGGGCCTGGGCCTGGGGCCTGGGGAGCCTGGGCCTGAGCCTGGGCCTGGGCCTGAGCCTGGGAGCCTGGGCCTGGGCCTGGAGGCCTGGGCCCTGAGCCTGAGGCCTGAGCCTGAGGCCCTGGGCCTGAGCCTGAGCCTGAGCCAGGCCCTGAGCCTGAGCCTGAGCCTGGGAGGCCTGAGGCCTGAGCCCTGAGCCTGGGGCCTGGAGCCTGAGCCTGGGCCTGGGCCTGAGCCTGAGCCTGGAGCCTGAGAGCCTGGGCCCTGAGCCTGAGCCTGAGCCTGGGGCCTGGGCCTGAGGCCCTGAGCCTAAGGCCTGGGCCTGAGCCTGAGCCTGGGGCCTGGGCCAAGGCCTGGAGCCTGGGGCCTGAGGGCCTGGAGCCTGGGCCTGAGCCAGGCCTGGGGCCTGGGGCCTGAGCCTGAGGCCTGGGCCTGAGGCCTGGGCCTGAGCCTGAGCCCTGGAGCCTGGGCCTGGGCCCTGAGCCTGGGGCACAGGGCCTGGGCCTGGGGCCTGAGCCTGGGCCTGAGGCCTGGGCCTGGGGCCTGAGGCCAGGCCTGGGGCCTGGGGCCTGAGCCTGGGCCTGGGCCTGGGCCCTGAGCCTGGGCCTGGGCCTGAGGCCTGAGAGCCTGAGCCTGAGCCTGAGCCTGAGCCTGGGCCTGGGCCTGAGCCTGGGCCTGAGCCTGGAGCCTGAGCCCGCCACAGGCCTGAGCCAGGCCCTGGGCCTGAGGCCTGGGGCCTGGGCCTGGGGCCTGGGCCCAGGCCTGAGGCCACTGGGAGCCTGGGCCTGAGCCTGGGCCTGAGAGCCTGGGGCCTGGGAGCCTGGGGCCTGGGGCCTGAGGCCTGAGCCTGGGGCCTGAGCCCTGAGCCCTGGGCCGCCCGCCAGGCCGCCTGGCCCCTGAGCCTGGCCGCCTGAGCCCTGGGCCTGAGCCCGCCAGGCCGCCCAAGGCCTGAGCCTGGGCCTGAGGCCTGGGCCTGGGAGCCCCAGGCCTGGGGCCTGGGCCTGAGCCTGGGGCCCTGGAGCCCGCCAGGCCACTGAGGCCTGAGGCCTGAGCCTGGGCCTGAGCCCTGAGCCTAAGGCCTGGGAGCCTGGAGCCTGGAGCCTGGGCCTGAGCCCCTGAGCCCTGGCCCTGAGCCCTGGGCCTGGGCCTAAGGCCTGAGAGCCCAAGGCCCCTGAGCCCTGAGCCTGAGCCTGGCCCCTGAGCCCCCAGGCCTGAGCCTGGGAGCCTGAGGCTGAGCCTGGGCCCCCAAGGCCCACTGGGCCCTGGGCCCAAGGCCTGGGGCCCAGGCCCTGAGCCTGGGCCTGAGCCTGAGCCCGCCCAGGCCGCCAGGCAGCCTGGGCCTGGGCCTGGGCCTGGGCCTGAGCCTGGGCCTGAGCCTGGGCCTGAGCCTAAGGCCTGAGGCCTGGGGCCTGGGCCCTGAGCCCTGGGGCCTGAGCCTGGAGCCTGGGCCTGGGCCTGGGCCTAAGGCCTGAGAGCCTGGGAGCCTAAGGCCTGAGCCCTGAGCCCTGGGCCCCAGGAGCCTGAGCCCCAGGCCCCCAGGCCTGAGCCTGGGGCCTGAGCCCCCAAGGCCCACAGGGGCCCTGGGCCCCAAGGGCCTGGGCCCTGGGCCACTGAGCCTGGGGCCTGGGGCCCAAGGCCTGAGCCTGAGCCTGAGCCTGGGAGCCTGGGCCTGAGGCCTGAGCCTGAGCCAAGGCCTGGGGCCCTGGGCCTGAGCCTGGGCCTGAGCCGCCTGGGCCCTGAGCCTGAGCCTGAGCCTGAGCCAAGGCACCAGGCCGCCCAGGCCTGAGCCTGGGCCGCCTGGCCGCCTGGCCGCCTGAGCCTGGGGCCCCTGAGCCTGGGCCTGGAGCCCCTGGGCCGCCAGGCCGCCAGGCCTGGGGCCCTGGGCCTGGGCCTGGGCCTGGGCCTGAGGCCCTGGGGCCCTGGGCCCAAGGGCCCTGGGCCCAAGGGCCCTGAGGCCCTGGGCCCTGAGCCCTGGGGCCTGAGCCTGAGCCTGGAGCCTAAGGCCCGGACACGGCCTGAGCCTGGGCCTCCTGAGCCCTGAGGCCTGAGCCCCTGAGCCTGAGCAGGCCTGGGAGCCTGGGCCTGGGCCTGAGCCTGAGCCTGGGGGCCTGAGAGGCCTGGGCCTGAGCCTGAGCCCTGAGCCTGGGCCTGAGCCTGGGCCCTGAGCCTGAGCCTGGGCCCTGAGCCCCTGGGCCTGGGCCTGAGCCCGCCTGAGCCCTGAGCCTGGGCCTGGGGCCTGGGCCGCCAGGCCTGGGAGCCGCCTGAGCCTGGGCCCTGAGCCTGGGAGCCCTGGGCCCCAAGGCCCTGAGCCTGAGCCTGAGCCCGGCCACAGGCCTGAGCCTGGGCTGAGGCCTGGGGCCTGGGGCCTGGGCCTGAGAGCCTGGGGCAAGGCAGCCCAGGAGCCCTGGGCCTGAGCCACTGAGCCTGGCCACTGGCCCCTGAGCCCTGGCCCTGAGCCTGAGCCTGGGCCTGGGCCCTGAGCCTGAGCCTGGAGCCTGAGGCCCAGGCCCTGAGCCTGGGCCTGAGCCTGAGCCCTGGGCCCTGAGCCTGAGCCTGGGCCCGCCAGGCCCTGGGCCTGGGCCCTGGGCCTGAGCCTGAGCCTGGGCCAAAGGCCTGGGGCCTGAGAGCCTGGAGCCTGGGCCTGAGGCCTGGGCCTGAGAGCCCCAAGGCCTGGGCCCTGGGAGCCTGGGGCCTGAGAGCCTGGGGCCTGGGGCCTGGGGCCTGAGGGCCTGGGCCTGGAGCCTGAGCCTGAGCCGCCAGGCCCCAGCTGAGCCCTGAGCCCCGCCAGGCCCGCCACTGAGCCTGAGCCGCCAGGCAGCCAGGCCCAGCCAGGCCTGGGCCTGAGGCCTGGGCCTGGGCCTGGGCCTGGGGCCTGGGCCCTGAGCCTGAGCCTGGGCCTGAGAGCCTGGGCCTGAGCCTGAGCCTGGGGCCTGGGAGCCTGAGGCAGCAGGCCTGGGCCTGGGGCCTGGGAGGCCTGAGCCTGGGGCCTGGGAGCCTGGGGGCCTGAGAGCCCTGGGCCTGAGCCCTGGGAGCCTGGGCCTGGGCCTGAGCCTGAGCCTGGGGCCACTGAGAGCCAAGGGCCAAGGCCTGAGGCCTGGGGCCACAAGGCCCTGAGCCTGGGCCCACTGAGCCTGGGCCCAGGCCTGGGGCCTGAGGCCTGGGCCTGAGAGCCTGGGCCCTGGGCCCTGAGCCTGGGCCCTGAGCCCCAGGCCCTGAGCCTGAGCCCCAGGCCCAGGCCTGGGAGCCTGGGCCCTGGGGGCCCTGGGCCTGAGCCTGGGCCTGGGCCTGAGAGCCTGGGCCCTGGGCCTGGGCCTGAGCCTGAGGCCTGAGCCTGAGAGCCTGAGCCCAAGGCCTGGGGCCAAGGCCCTGAAGGCCCTGGGCCTGAGCCCTGGGCCTGAGCCTGAGGCCTGGGGCCACAAGGCCTGAGGGCCTGGGGCCTGAGCCTGGGCAGCCCAGGCCCGCCAGGCCCTGGGAGCCTGAGGCCTGGGGCCTGAGCCTGGGCCCAAGGCCTGGGGGCCTGAGGCCTGAGAGCCTGAGGCCTGGGAGCCTGGGCCAAGGGCCCTGAGAGCCTGGGCCTGGGGAGCCTGAGGCCTGAGCCCCAGGCCCCCAGGCCTGAGGCCCCAAGGCCTGGGGCCTGGGCCTGAGGCCCTGAGCCTGAGCCTGAGCCTGAGAGCCCTGAGCCGCCAGGCCTGGGCCGCCCAGGCCCCAGGCCTGAGCACTGAGCCTGAGCCTGGGAGCCCAAGGGCCCCTGGGCCCCAGGGCCTGGGGCCTGGGAGCCTGGGCCTGGAGCCTGAGGCCTGAAGGCCTGGGGCCTGGAGCCTGGAGCCTGGGCAAGAGCCTGAGCCCAAGGCCTGGGGCCTGAGCCTGAGCCCTGGGGCCCTGGGCCAAGGCCTGAGCCTGAGCCTGGGGGCCTGAGAGCCTGAGGCAGCCTGGGCCTGGGCCCTGAGGCCTGGGCCTGAGAGCCTGAGGCCTGGGGCCTGGGGCCTGGGGCCTGGGGCCCCAGGCCCAGGCCCTGAGCCCCCAAGGCCTGAGCCTGAGCCCTGAGCCAGCCGGCCTGAGCCCTGGGCCCTGAGCCTGAGCCTGGGCCTGAGCCTAAGGCCCTGAGCCCTGAGCCTGAGCCCTGGGAGCCTGAGAGCCTGAGCGGGCCTGAGCCCTGGGCCTGGGAGCCTGAGCCCTGAGCCCAGGCCTGGGCCTGGGCCTGAGCCTGAGAGGCCTGGGCCTGGGAGGCCCTGAGCCTGGGGCCAAGGCCTGGAGCCCAAGGCCTGGGGCCCTGGGCCTGAGAGCCCTGGGGCCCTGGGCCTGGAGCCCTGAGCCTGGGCCTGGGCCCTGAGCCTGGGCCTGGGCCACAGGCCCTGGGCCTGGGCCCTGGAGCCTGAAGGCCCTGGGCCTGGGCCTGGGCCCTGGGCCCTGGAGCCTGGGGCCTGAGCCTGAGCCCTGAGCCCTGAGCCTGAGCCTGGGCCACAAGGCCTGGGGCCTGGGCCTGGGCCTGAGGCCTGGCAAGAGGCCCTGAGGCCTGAGCCTGGGCCCTGAGCCCTGAGAGCCTGAGCCTGAGCCCTGAGCCTGGAGCCTGGGCCCTGAGCCCTGGGCCTGGGCAGCCGCCAGGCCCCTGAGCCTGGGCCTGGGCCTGAGCCTGAGCCTGGGCCTGAGCCTGGGGCCTGGGCCCCAGGAGCCCAAGGCCTGGGGCCCCAAGGCCTGAGGCCTGAGAGCCTGAGGCCTGGGGCCCTGGGCCTGAGCCCTGGGCCTGGGCCTGAGCCTGAGCCTGGGCCTGAGCCTGAGGCCTGAGCCTGAGAGCCTGAGCCCTGAGCCTGAGGCCTGGGGCCCTGAGCCTGAGCCCTGAGGCCTGAGCCCTGAGGCCTGAGCCCCTGAGCCTAAGGCCACTGAGGCCTGGGCCTGAGCCTGGGCCTGAGCCTGAGCCTGAGAGCCTGAGGCCTGGGGGCCTGGGCCTGAGCCTGAGCCTGGGGCCTGGAGCCTGGGCCCTGAGCCTGAGCCCTGAGCACAGGCCTGGGCCAGGCCTGAGCCTGAGCCCTGAGCCTGAGCCAAGGCAGCCCAGGCCTGGGCCCTGAGGCCTGAGCCTGGGCCTGGGCCCAGGGCCTGGGCCTGGGAGCCTGGGCCTGGAGCCTGGGCCCTGAGCCTGAGCCTGAGCCTGAGAGCCTGGCCCTGAGCCCCAGGCCCTGAGCCTGGCCCAAGGCCCTGAGCCTGGGGCCTGAGGCCTGGGCCTGAGCCTGAGCCTGAGCCTGAGCCTGGGCCTGGGCCTGAGCCTAGGGCCTGGGCCTGGGAGCCTGAGCCTGGGAGCCTGAGGCCCTGAGCCTGAGAGCCTGAGCCTGGGGCCTGGGGAGCCCTGGGCCTGGAGCCTGGGCCTAAGGCCCTGAGCCCTGGCCCTGGGCCCTGACACTGGAGCCTGGGGCCTGAGCCCTGGAGGAGCCTGGGCCTGGGGCCGCCAGGCCTGGGAGCCTGAGCCTGAGAGCCTGGGAGCCCAAGGGCCCCTGAGCCCAAGGCCTGAGCCCTGAGCCCCAGGCCTGGGCCTGAGCCCTGGGCCCTGAGCCTGGGCCCTGGAGCCTGACACAAGGCCTGAGCCCTGAGCCTGGGCCTGGGCCTGAGCCCTGGGCCTGAGCCCTGGGGCCTGGAGCCTGAGCCTGAGCCCTGGGCCTGAGCCTGGGCCAGCCCCTGAGCCCTGAGCCTGAGCCTGGGCCTGAGCCCAGGCCCTGAGCCTGAGGCCTGAGCCCCAGGGCCCCAGGCCCTGGGGCCCTGGGGCCTGGGGCCCTGAGCCTGGGCCTGAAGGCCTGGGCCTGAGCCTGAGCCCCTGGGCCCTGAGCCCTGGGCCCCAGGGCCAAGGGCCTGGGGCCCTGGGCCCCAGGCCCACTGAGCCTGAGGCCCTGAGCACGAGAGCCCTGAGAGCCTGGGCAAGGCAGCCCTGCCTGAGGCCTGGGCCTGAGCCTGGGAGCCTGGGCCTGAGGCCTGAGCCCTGAGGCCTGAGGCCTGAGCCTGGGCCTGGAGCCTGGGAGCCCCTGGGCCTGAGCCTAAGGCCTGGGCCTGGGCCTGGGGCCCAGGCCTGAGCCTGGGCCTGAGCCTGAGCCCCCAGGCCTGAGCCTGGGCCTGGGAGCCTGAGAGCCTGAGAGCCTGAGCCTGAGCCTGGGCCCTGGGAGCCCTGGGCCTAAGGCCTGAGCCCAAGGCCTGAGAGCCTGGGCCTGAGCCTGGGCCTGAGCCTGGGCCCTGAGCACGGACACTGGGCCTGGGGCCTGAGGCCTGAGGCCCAGGCCCTGGGCCTGGGGCCTGGGCCTGAGGCCTGGGGCCCAGGCCCCTGGGCCTGGAGCCTGGGCCTGAGCCTGGGGCCTGAGCCCCAGGCCCCAGGCAGCCCAGGCCTGGGCCACTGAGCCCAGGCCCCCAGGGCCTGGGCCCCCAGGCCCAGGCCTGGGCCTGAGCCCCAAGGCCCCAAGGCCCTGGGCCTGAGCCCTGAGCCCTGAGCCTGAGCCTGGCCGCCCGGCCGCCTGGCCGCCTGAGCCTGGCCCAGGCCTGAGCCCCTGAGCCTGAGCCCACTGAGCCTGGGCCAAGGCCTGAGGCCCTGGGCCTGAGCCTGAGCCTGGCACAGGCCTGAGGGCCTGGGCCTGAGCCTGAGGGCCTGAAGGCCTGGGCCTGAGCCCTGAGCCTGGGCCTGGAGCCCTGGGGCCTGGGCCTGAGAGCCTGGAGCCCTGAGGCCTGAGGCCTGGGCCTGAGAGCCTGGGCCTGGGCCTGGGCCTGAGCCTGAGGCCTGAGAGCCTGGGCCACCAAGGCCTGGGGCCTGGGAGCCTGAGCCTAAGGCCTGAGCCTGAGCCTGGGCCCTGACACGGCCAGGGCCTGGAGCCCTGAGCCTGAGCCTGGGCCCTGAGCCCCCGGCCTGAGCCTGGAGCCTGAGCCCCTGAGCCTAAGGCCTGAGCCTGAGAGCCTGAGCCACAAGGCCTGAGCCTGGGGCCAGGCCCTGAGCCCTGAGCCTGAGCCTAAGGCCACTGAGGCCTGAGAGCCTGGGCCAAGGGGCCTGAGAGCCTGAGCCTGGGCCTGGGCCTGGGCCTGAGCCTGAGCCTGAGCCTGAGGCCACTGAGCCTGAGCCTGGCCTGAGCCCGAGAGCCTGGGCCAAGGGGCCACTGAGCCTGAGCCTGAGCCCTGAGCCCTGGGGCCTGGAGCCTGGGCCTGAGGCCTGGGGCCAAGGCCTGAGGCCTGAGAGCCTGGGGCCACTGGGCCTGAGGCCTGAGGCCTGGGAGCCTGAGCCTGGGCCTGAGCCTGAGCCTGGGCCTGAGCCTGGGAAGGCCTGAGAGCCTGGGCCTGGGCCCAGGCCTGGGCCTGGGGCCTGAGCCTGGGGCCTGAGCCAGGCCTGAGCCTGAGCCTGAGCAGGCCTGAGCCTGGGCCACAGGGGCCCTGAGCCACTGAGCCCCTGGCCCTGAGCCTGGAGCCCAGGCCTGGGGCCCCTGGGCCTGAGCCCTGGGCCTGAGCCTGGGCCTGAGCCTGGGGCCTGAGCCCTGGGCCTGAGGCCTGAGCCAAGGCCTGAGAGCCTGAGGCCTGAGCCTGAGAGCCCCAGGCCCTGAGGCCAAGGGCCAAGGCCTGGGCCTGAGCCTGAGCCCTGGGCCTGAGCCTGAGCCCAAGGCCTGGAGCCTGGGCCTGGGCCCTGGGGCCCCAGGAGCCCCTGGGCCCCAAGGCCTGGGCCTGAGCCTGGGCCACTGAGCACGGCCCTGAGCCAAGGCCCTGAGCCTGAGCCTGAGCCTGAGCCTGAGAGCCTGGGCCACTGAGCCTGAGCCCTGAGCCCTGAGCCTGAGCCTGGGCCTGGGCCGCCCAAGGCCCGCCCTGAGGCCCTGGAGCCTGGGCCGCCAAGGCCTGAGAGCCTGGGGCCCTGAGCCCTGGGCCTGAGCCTGAGCCTGGGCCTGAGCCCCCTGGCAGCCTGGGCCTGAGGCCTGGGGGCCTGGGCCTGGGCCTGGGAGCCTGAGCCTGAGCCTGAGGCCTGAGCCTGAGCCTGAGCCTGAGCCCTGGGCCAGGCCTGGGCCTGAGCCTGAGCCTGGGCCTGAGGCCTGAGCCTGAGCCTGGGCCTGGGGCCTGAGCCTGAGCCTGGGCCTAAACCTAAAACCTAAACCTAAACCTAAACCCTAAAACCTAAAACCCTGAACCCTAAACCCTAAACCCTCTAAAACCCTAAAAACCCTATACCCTTAACACTAAATCCCTAACCCTAAACCTAAAACCCTAAACCTAAACCTAAACCTAAAACCTAACCCTAAACCCTAAACCCTAAAACCTAAAACCCTAAACCCTAACCCCTAAACCCTAAACCCTAACCCTAAAACCTAAAACCCTAAAACCCTAAACCCTTAAAACCCTAAAACCCTGAAACCCTAAAAACCTAAACCCTAAAACCCTAAAACTCTAAAACCTAAAAGCCTAAAACCCTAAAACCTAAACCCTAAAACCTAAACCTAAACCTAAACCCTAAAACCTTAAACCCTAAACCCTAAACCCTAAACCCTTAAACCCTAAACCCTTAAACCCTAAACCTTAAACCCTAAACCCTTAAACCCTTAAACCCTTAAACCCTTAAACCCTAAACCCTTAAACCTAAACCCTAAACCCTTAAACCCTAAACCCTTAAACCCTTAATGTAACATCCTGAATCTCAAAGCAGTATCCTAATCTTGAAGCATAAAATTATCATGGATGAAAGGGCACTTTTGAAATTTTATCAATGTCATTTGAACAATTGGTGAGGGGTATAAAGGGAAAGGATACCAAAGTCATTTAAAAATTTGATTAAGGGTAAAGTGGAAAAAAGGATCCTGCTGTCATTCGCAAATTTCTCCAAGGGTAAAGAGGAAATTTGTCAAGGGCTTTTTCATGAGTGGAGAAGGGTAAAAATGCATGGTGAAGAGGTATGCCATGTGGACTTTAAAAGGGCATTTTGGAGATTGGTTTGAGGGTAAATTGGGGATTTGCCAAGGCATTTAAAAACCCCTTAATTCCTTCCCTTCATCCATCGTAAGAAAAATCAAGAGTGAGGGAGAAGAGGGCGGTGGAAGAGGAGAGAAAATTTCAGCCGTGGGGAAGAAGAAAGAAAGAAGAAAAAGAAAAAGAAAGGAAGAAGAAGAAGAAGAAAGGAGGAAGAGAAAGGGAGAAAGCTTGGTGTCTTCTCTTCTTGTCATCCTTAAGGTAAACCCTAAACCTTCTAAGGTTTTAGATAAATGATAAAATCATGTGTTAGAGAGAAAAGGAAAAGAAATAAGAGAGGATTTCATGATTATGAAAATGATGAGGATTTATGTTTGATAGAGGAAAAAGGTAGAGAATTTTGGTATGCATTTAAGGGGCATGCATGCATGTTTCATGGAAAAACCTAGGTATCTGTCGCCTAAATAAATTTATATGTGGTAATATAGGTCAAGGAAATCAAGTAAAGGAACCTTTTCAAGAGGGATAGCAACAGTGGAAAAGAAGAAATAGCATGTGAGTGGGTTTCTCATCTATCTTGTGAAATGTTTCATAATAGTATAGTGATACTTTGCTACAAAATGAGTGTATTATACTAAGTATAGTATCTTCAGAAATCAAATATGGGAAGTAAGAAACTGGTTATAATGTTATTATGTTTGTAAAGCATGTTTAAAAGCAAGGCATGAGTTTAAAGAATAAGTATGGATTTACAGCATGTTTTAAAGCAAGATATGAGTTTCAGACAAAGCATGAGTTTCAGCAAAGTATAGAGTTTCATGAAAAAGCATTTCTTGGATAAAACATATGTTTCAGTAAAGCATGGAAATTTTCCTTCAGAGTTATATTTCAAAGTAATGCATGGGCATGCATGAATAGAAATGTTTCAAGAAATTATAGTTGATGGTATATTGGATTATAAACTTATACTTGAGTATTTTTACAGCATACAGCATAAATAGCATTGGGGCATCTATGGGGCTGATCATCCTGTAGACTGTGCTATAGCATGGGCATTGCACACACTATTATAGCCGGCACCTCCTTGCGACTCGATCGTACTATGATCCCTAGGCCAGGGGGGAGTACAAGCTAGATCAGCCCAGTGGGGCAAAGAATCACAGCTCAGTAAAGAGCTAGGGTACTATACGAGCCAAGGTGGCTCAGAGATATTAGCCCAGGAGAGGGGTAACCAGGAGGTCCAAGGAAAAGGGGCAAGTTCACACCTGGGGTGAACCGCACATATGAGGGGTGCCATGTGGTGCGGGGATCCTCGGCGCTCAGTACACTCACCCACTGAGAGTACACCTACAAGAGGGTGATTGTAGGAATGTACCTTTGTGGTAGCACACCCAGCTCATCATCACAGAATTTTGTAAATATGATAATTCTTTATTTAAATTATATTATTGGAAGCATAAGCTAACTTATAAGTTAACTTATCTCATTTATAAAAATTTATGTATCGATTGCGATATGTTGCGCTGATATACTTATGAGCTTATAACGTGATTCTCAACTTCTTTTCATAGTTAGATGGTTATCCAGTCACTGGGACTTAGGTCTCACCCCTCTTGTGTTCGCATTTTTATTTCAGATCAGTGTTAAAAATCCAAACCCCAAACCCCAAACCCTAAAACCCTAAAAACCCTAAAACCCTAAACCCTAAACCCTAAACCCTAAAAACCTCCTAAAACCCTAAAACCTTAAATCCTAAAACCTTAAATCCTAAACCTAAAACCTAAAACCCTTAAAACCTAAAACCCATAAACCCTAAAACCACAAACCCTAAAACCTAACCCTAAAACCTAAAACCCTAAACCCACCTAAACCTAAAACCACAAACCTAAAACCCTAAAACCATAAACCCTAAAACCTAAAACCCTCCTAAACCCTAAACCACAAAAAACCCTAAACCTAAACCCTAAAACCTAAACCTAAACCCTAAACCCTAAACCTAAAACCCTAAACCTAAAACCTAAACCCTAAAACCCTAAAACCCTAAAACCCTAAACCCTAACCCCCAAACCTAAACCTAAACCTAAAACCCTAAAAACCTAAAACCTAAAACCCCAAACCTAAACCCTAAACCTAAACCTAAAACCTAAAAACCCTAAACCCTAAACCTAAACCTAACCTAAACCCTAAAACCTAAAACCTTAAAACCCTAAAACCCAAAACCCTAAAAAACCCCTAAACCCTAAACCTAACCCCTAACCACTAAAAACCCAAAAACCTAAACCCTAAAACCCTAAAACCCTAAAACCTAAACCCTAAACCTAAAACCACAAAACCCTAAAACCTAACCCTAAACCCTAAACCCTAAAAAACCTAAAACCCTAAACCCTAAACCCTAAACCCAAAACCTCCTAAAACCCTAAAACCCTAAAACCCTAAAAACCTAAAACCCTAAAACCTAAAACCTAAAACCCTAAAACCTAAAAACCCTAAACCCCAAAAAAACCTAAACCCTAACCCTAACCCTAACCCTAAACCTAAACCTAAACCCTAAAACCCTAAAACCCTAAGAAAACCTAACCCTAAAACCCTAAACCCCTAAACCCTAAAACCTAAACCCTAAACCCTGACCAAAACCCTGAGCCTAAAACCTAAGGCCTGGGGCCACTGAGCCTGAGGCCTGAGCCCAGGCCCTGGGCAGGCCTGGGCCTGAGGCCTGAGCCTGGGCCCCCAGGGCCTGAGGCCTAAGGCCTGGGCCCTGAGAGCCTGGCACTGAGCAAGGCCTGAGCCCTGAGGCCACAGGCCTGGGCCACAAGGCCTGAGCCTGGGCCCTGAGCCTGAGCCCTGAGCCTGGGAGCCTGGGCCTGAGCCTGGGCCCGCCTGAGCCTGGGCCTGAGCCTGGGCCTGAGCAGGCCTGAGAGCCTGGGCCTGGGCCCTGAGCCACAGGCCTGAGCCTGAGCCTGAGCCTGAGCCTGGGGCCAGGCCTGAGCCTGGAGCCTGAGCCCTGAGCCTAGCAGGAGCCCTGGGCCACTGGGCCTGAGCCTGGGCCTGGGGGCCTGAGCCTGAGAGCCTGGGGCCCAGGCCTGAGCCTGGGCCCAAGGCCCAAGCCCTGGGCCTGCCAAGGCCACCAGGCCTGAGGCCACTGGGGCCTGAGCCTGAGCCCTGAGCCTGGGCCCTGAGCCCCTGAGCCCTGAGCCTGGGCCCTGAGCCCCCAGGCCACAAGGCCTGAGGCCTGAGAGCCTGAGCCTGAGCCTGAGCCCTGGGCCAGGCCCTGAGCCTGGGCCCTGACACTGAGGCCTGAAGGCCTGGGGAGCCTGAGCCTAAGGCCTGGGCCTGGGCCTGAGGCCTGAGCCTGAGCCTGGGCCTGAGCCAAAGGCCTAAGGCCACTGAGCCTGAGGGCCCTGAGCCTGGGCCTGGGGCCCTGGGCCTGAGCCCTGAGCCCTGAGCCTAAGGCCTGGGAGCCTGGGCCTGGGCCCCAGGCCCCCTGAGGCCTGAGGCCTGAGCCTACCCAAGGCCCTGAGGCCTGGGGCCTGAGTGAGCCTGGGCCCTGGGCCTGAGCCTGAGCCTGGGCCTGAGGCCAGGCCTGGGCCTGAGGGCCTGGGCCCTGAGCCTGGGCCCTGGGCCTGAGCCTGGGCCAGCCAGGCCTGGGCCTGGGCCTGAGCCCCAAGGCCTGGCCACCAGGCCCTGAGGCCTGGGCCAAAGGCCTGGGCCTGGGCCTGAGCCTGGGGCCAAGGGCCTGAGAGCCACCAAGGCCTGGAGCCTGGGCCTGGGCCTGAGCCACTGAGCCTGAGCCTGAGGAGCCTGGGCCTGAGCCTGAGCCTAAGGCCCTGAAGGCCTGGGGAGCCTGGGCCCTGAGCCTGGGCCCTGAGCCTGGCCTGGGCCAAGGCCTGAGCCCTGAGCACTGAGCCTGAGCCTGAGCCTGAAGGCCTGGGGCCTGAGAGCCTGAGAGCCTAAGGCAGGCCTGAGAGCCTGAGCCTGGGCCTGGGCAAGAGCCCCTGAGCCTGAGCCCTGAGCCCTGAGCCTGGGCCCTGAGCCTGAGAGCCTGAGGCCTGAGCCTGAGCCTGGGCCTGAGCACCTGAGCCGCCCAGGCACAGGCCTGAGCCTAAGGCCTGGGAGCCTGAGGCCTGGGCCCTGAGCCTGGGCCTGAGCCTGAGCCTGAGCAGGCCTGGGCCAGCCCCAGGCCTGGGGAGGCCCTGAGCCTGAGCCTGAGCCTGAGCCTGGGCCACAAGGCCTGAGCCTGGGCCTGGGGCCTCCTGAGCCTGAGAGCCCTGGGCCCCTGAGCAAGGGCCTGGGCCCTGAGCCTGGCCCTGAGCCCTGAGCCTGAGCCCTGAGGCCTGGGGCCTGAGCCTGAGCCTGGGCCTGAGCCTGGGGCACAGGCCCAAGGCCACAAGGCCTGGGCCCTGAGCCTGAGAGCCAAGGCCACTGAGCCCTGAGCCTGGGCCTGGGCCTGAGCCTAAGGCCACTGGGCCTGAGCCCTGAGGCAAGGCCTGGGGCCTGAGCCTGAGCCCTGAGCCCCTGGGCCTGAGCCCAGGCCTGGGCCCTGGGGCCTGAGCCTGAGCCTGAGCCTAAGGCCTGAGCCCTGGGGCCCTGAGCCAAGGCACCTGAGAGCCCTGGGCCTGAGCCCTGGACCTGAGCCTGGGCCTGAGGCCTGAGGCCGCCTGGGAGCCTGGGCCTGGGCCTGAGCCTGAGCCCAAGGCCCCAAGGGCCACAGGCCTGGGCCCTGAGCCCCAGGCCCTGGGCCCCAAGCCTGAGAGCCTGAGCCAAGGCCTGAGCCTGAGCCTGAGCCCTGGGCCCTGGGCCTGAGCCCCTGAGCCTGAGCCTGGGCCCTGGGCCTGGGCCTGGGGCACAGGCCTGAGCCCAAGGGCCTGAGCCCTGGGCCTGGGAGCCTGAGGCCTCCTGAGCCTGAGGCCTGGGAGCCTAAGGCCTGGGCCACCTGAGCCCAAGGCCCTGAGCCTGGGCCTGAGCCTGAGCCTGAGCCACTGAGCCTGAGCCTGAGCCTGGGCCACAAGGCCTGGAGCCCTGGCCCTGGGCCTGGGCCCTGGAGCCTGAGGCCTGAGCCTAGGCCCTGAGCCTGAGGGCCTGAGGCCTGAGCCTGAGGCCTGGGAGCCTGAGCCTGAGGCCTGAGGCCTGAGGCCCAAGGCCTGGGGCACGAGAGCCTGAGGCCAAAGGCCTGGGGCCTGGGCCTGAGGCCTGAGGCCTGGGCCACTGGGGCAGCCTGAGCCTGAGCCTGAGCCTGAGGCCTGGAGGCCTGGGCCTGAGGCCTGAGCCGCCCAAGGCCGCCAAGGCCCTGAGCCCTGAGCCTGACCGCCAGCCGCCTGAGGCCGCCAGGCCTGAGGCCAAGGGGCCTGGGCCTGAGCCTGAGGCCTGAGCCTGAGCCTGGAGCCTGGGCCTGGGGGCCCTGAGCCTGAGCCCCTGAGGCCCTGAGCCTGGGCCTGAGCCTGAGCCTAAGGCCCTGAGCCCCCTGGGCCTGGGCCTGAGCCTGGGCCTGAGCCACTGAGCCCCCTGAGCGGCCTGGGAGCCTGAGGCCTGAGCCCCCAGGCCAGGCCTGGGCCTGAGGGCCTGAGCCTGGGCCCTGGCCCAAGGCCTGGAGCCTAAGGCAAGGCCTGGGAGCCTGGGCCCTGGGGCCTGGGCCCTGAGCCCCAAGGCCTGGGGCCACTGGCCAAGAGCCTGGGGCCTGAGGCCCTGAGCCTGAAGGCCTGGGCCTTGGGCCACCCAAGGCCCTGAGCCCTGGGCCTGGGCCTGAGCCTGAGCCGCCCGGCTGAGCCTGGGCCTAGGCCCTGGGGCCTGAGCCTGAGGCCGGAGCGAGCAAGGCCTGGGGCCTTGGGGCCTGAGCCTGGGAGCCTGGGGCCTGAGCCCTGGGCCCTGAGCCGCCAAGGGCCCCAGGCCCTGAGCCTGAGCCCTGGGCCAGGCCCTGAGGGCCTGGAGCCTGGAGGCCTGAGGCCTGGGGCCTAAGGCCTGGGCCACGGCCTGAGCCTGAGCCTGGGAGCCTGAGCCTGAGCCCTGAGGCCCTGAGCCTGGGCCTGGGCCTGGAGCCTGGCCTCCTGAGCCTGAGGGCACAGGCCTGACCTGAGCCTGAGCCCTGAGCCCTGGGCCTGGGAGCCTGGGCCTAAGGCCTGAGCCTGAGCCCTGAGCCTGAGCCTAAGGCCCTGGGCCCTGAGCCGCCTGAGCCTGAGAGCCTGCAAGGCCTGAGCCTGAGGCCTGGGCCCCTGAGCCCTGGCCCTGAGCCTGAGAGCCTGAGGCCTGAGGGCCCCAAGGGCCTGAGAGCCTGGGCCCTGGGCCTGAGAGCCTGAGGCCTGGGCCTGGGCCCTGGGCCTGGGCCCTGGGCCTGAGCCCCAGGGCCTGAGAGCCTGGGAGCCAAGGCCTGAGCCTGAGCCTGGGCCTGGGCCTGAGGCCTGAGCCTGGGCCTGAGCCTGGAGCCCTGGATGGGCCTGGGCCTGAGCCTGGGCCTGGGAGCCCAAGGGCCTGGGCCTGGGCCCAGGCCCTGGGCCCAAGGCCCTGAGAGCCTGAGCCCCCAGGCCCCAGGCCTGAGGCCTGGGCACTGAGGCCCTGAGAGCCTGGGCCACCAGGCCCCCAGGCCTGAGCCTGGGCCTGAGGCCTGGGGCCTGAGCCTGAGCCTGAGCCTGGGCCTGAGCCTGAGGCCTGAGCAGGCCTGAGGCCCTGAGGCCTGAGCCTGAGCCTGGGCCTGAGCCCCAAGGCCTGGGCCTGGGCCTGGGGCCTGAGCCTAAGGCCTGGGGCCTGAGCCCAAGGCCACCAAGGCCTGAGCCTGAGCCTGAGAGCCTGGGCAAGGCCTGAGGCCTGAGCCTGGGCCTGAGCCTGGGCCCTGAGCCTGAGCCTGAGGCCTGAGCCCAGGCCTGAGGCCTGAGCCCTGAGCCTGAGCCTGAGCCTGGGCCTGGGCCTGAGCCCTGAGCCTGAGCCTGAGCCACCTGAGAGCCTGGAGCCTGGGCCCTGAGCCTGGAGCCTGGAGCCTGAGCCTAAGGCCTGAGCCTGAGCCTGGGGCCTGAGGCCAAGGCCTGAGCCTAAGGCCTGGGCCACTGAGCCTGAGCCCAAGGCCTGGGCCTGAGCCTGAGCCTGAGGCCTGGAGCCTGGGCCTGAGCCTGGGCCCTGAGGCCCTGAGCCACAAGGCCTGGGCCCTGAGCCTGGGCCTGGAGCCTGGAGCCTAAGGCCTGAAGCCTGAGCCACTGGAGCCCCAAGGGCCTGGGCCTGAGGCCACTGAGCCTGAGCCTGAGCCCTGGAGCCTGGGGCCCCAGGGCCTGGGCCTGAGGCCTGGGAGCCTGAGCCACTGAGCCTGGGCCCTGGGCCCTGGGCCTGAGCCTGAGCCACAGAGCCTGGGCCTGAGCCTGAGGCCTGGGCCTGAGCCCAGGCCTGAGGGCCCTGGGCCTGAGCCTGAGCCTGAGCCTGAGCCTGAGCCTGGGCCAAGGCCTGAGCCTAAGGCCCTGAGCCCAGGAGCCTGAGCCTGGGCCTGGGCCTGGGCCCAAGGCCGCAAGCCCTGAGGCCTAGGCCTGGGGCACTGAGCCTGAGCCTGAGGGCCTGGGCCTGGGCCTGAGCCCTGGGCCTGAGCCTGAGCCTGGGGCCCCTGAGGGCCTGATGAGCCTGGGCCTGAGCCCCGCCCAAGGCCTGGGAGCCTGGGGCCTGGAGCCCTGAGGCCACAAGGCCCTGAGCCCTGGAGCCTGAGCCAAGGGCCCAAGGGCCTGGGGCCCCAGGCCCAAGGAGCCCTGGGCCTGAGCCTGGGGCCAAGGGCCTGGGCCTGAGCCTGAGCCTGGGGCCTGGGAGCCTGAGCCCTGAGCCCAGCCCCTGGGCCTGAGCCTGAGCCTGAGCCCTGGGCCTGAGCCTGAGCCTGGGCCTGGGCCTGGGCCTGAGCCCGCCCTAAGGCCCTGAGCCTGAGCCTGAGCCTGAAGGCCCTGGGCCACAGCCCTGAGCCTGGGCCTGGGCCCTGAGCCTGAGCCTGAGCCTGGGCCTGGGCCACTGAGCCTGAGCCTGAGAGCCTAAGGCCCTGGGCCTGGGGCCCCTGGGCCCTGAAGGCCCTGAGCCTGGGCCTGGGGCCTGAGCCTGGGCCTGAGCCTGAGCCCTGAGAGCCCCTGGGCCCCAAGGCCTGAGGCCCTGAGGCCTGGGCCTGCCCTGGGCCACTGGGCCTGAGCCTGGGCCTGAGCCTGAGAGCCTGAGCCCTGAGCCACTGAGCCTGGGCCTGAGAGGCCTGAGGCCTGGGCCCCAGCCCAAGGCCCTGAGCCTGGAGCCTGGGAGCCTGGGCCTGAAGGCCTGGGAGCCTGGGCCCTGAGCCTGAGGCCCAGGCCTGAGGCCCTGGGCCCCAGGGCCACTGGGCCTGGGCCTGGAGGCCCTGAGCCTGAGAGCCTGAGAGCCTGGGCCTGGGCCTGAGCCTGGGAGGCCACAAGGCCTGAGGCCTGAGCCTGGGCCTGGGCCTGGGCCCACTGAGCCCTGGGCCAGGCCCTGAGCCTGGAGCCCTTGGGCCTGAGCCTGAGCCGCCAGGCCTGGGCCTGGGCAGCCCTGAGCCACAGGCCTGAGCCTGAGCCTGGGCCCGCCTGGGGCCTGAGCCTGGGGCCTGGGGCCTGGGCCTGAGCCTGAGGGCCTGGGCCAGGCCTGGGCCTGGGCCTGAAGGCCTGGGAGGCCTGGGCCTGGGCAAGGCCTGAGCCTGAGCCTGGCCAAGGCCTGGGGCCTGAGCCTGAGCCTGGGCCTGAGGCCACTGAGCCTGGAGCCTGAGGAGCCTGAGGGCCCGCCAGGCCCTGGGGCCTTAGGCCTGAGGCCTGGGAGCCTGGGGCCTGAGCCCTGGGCCTGAGCCCTGGGCCCTGGGCCTGAGCCTGAGAGGCCTGAGGCCACCAAAGGCCTGAGCCTGGGAGCCTGGGCCCAGGCAAGGCCTGGGCCAAGGCCTGGGGGCCTGGGGCCGCCAGGCCTGGGGCCAGGCCCTGGGCCTGGGCCAAGGCCTGGGAGCCTGAGCCCTGGAGCCTAAGGCCACACTAGGCCCTGAGCCTGGAGCCTGGCCAGGCCCTGGGCCTGAGCCTGAGCCTGGGCCTGAGCCTGGGCCTGGAGCCTGGAGCCTGAGGCCTGAGAGCCTGAGCCCTGAGCCTGAGCCCTGGGCCTGAGCCCAAGGCCCTGGGGCCCTGAGCCTGGGCCTGGGGGCCAAGGGCCTGAGCCTGAGCCTGGGCCTGGGCCAAGGCCCTGAGCCTGGGGCCTAAGGCCTGAGCCTGAGAGGCCTGAGGGCCTGAAGGCCTGGGCCTGGGCCTGGAGCCTGGGCCAAGGCCTGAGCCCCCAGGGCCTGGGCCTGGGAGCCTGGGCCAGGCCTGGGCCCAAGGCCTGAGCCTGAGGCCCTGGGCCTGAGGCCTGAGGCCTGGAGCCTGAGGCCCTGAGCCTGAGCCTGAGCCTGAGCCTAAGGCCTGGGCCTGAGGCCTGGGCCTGAGCCTGAGGCCTGGGCCCTGGGGCCAGCCAGGCCTGAGCCTGAGCCTGGGCCTGGGGCCCTGGGGCCAGGCCCTGGGCCTGAGCCCGCCTGGGCCCTGGGAGCCTGAGGCCTGAGAGCCTGGGCCCTGAGCCCTGGGCCTGGGCCTGGGCCTGAGCCTGAGCCTAAGGCCTGAGGCCACAAGGCCTGGGCCTGAGCCCTGGGCCTGGAGCCTGAGCCTAAGGCCTGGGAGCCCTGAGCCTGGAGGCCTGAGCCTGGGCCTGGGCCCTGAGCCCTGAGCCTGGGCCTGAGCCTGGGCCTGGGGCCAGGCCGCCTGAGCCTGGGCCCCAGGCCTGAGCCCTGAGCCTGAGGCCTGGGGCCTGGGCCCTGAGAGCCTGAGGCCTGAGGCCTGAGGGCCTGGGGCCTGGCCGCCAGGCCACAGGCCTGGGAGCCTGAGCCTGGGCACCAGGCCCTGAGCCTGGGCCTGGGGCCCTGGGCCTCCTGAGCCTGAGCCTAAGGCCTGAGCCCTGGGCACAAGGCCTGAGGCCACTGAGCCCTGAGCCTGGAGCCTGAGCCCTGGGCCCCCTGGGCCAAGGAGCAGGCCTGGGCCCTGAGCCTGAGCCTGAGGCCTGGGAGCCTGAGGCCTGGGGCCTGGGCCTGGGCCTGAGGCCCCAGGCCCTGAGGCCTGGCCCAGGCCTGAGCCTGGGCCTGAGCCCTGGGCCTAAGGCCCTGAGAGCCTGGAGCCTGGGAGCCTGGAGCCTGGCCCTGGCCCTGAGCCCTGAGCCTGAGCCTGAGCCTGGGCCTAAGGCCTGAGCCTGAGGCCTGAGCCTGAGAGCCTGGCCCTGGCCCTGAGCCCTGGGCCTGAGCCCCAGGCCCCCAAGGCCTGGGAGCCTGGGAGCCTGAGCCCCAGGCCGCCAGGCCCTGAGCCTGGGCCCTGAGCCCCCAGGCCTGAGCCCTGAGCCCTGGGCCCTGGGAGCCTGGGCCTGGGCCACAAGGCCTGGGGCCTGAGGCCTGAGCCCTGGGCCAAGGCCTGGGCCTGAGAGCCTGGGGCCTGAGCCCTGAGGCAGCCCAAGGCCTGAGCCTGGGCCTGGGCCTGAGGCCTGGGCCTGGGCCTGGGCCGCCAGCCCTGAGCCTGGAGCCTGAGCCCAAGGCCTGGGCCTGAGCCTGGGCCTGAGCCTGGGGCCTGAGGGAGCCTGGGCAAGGCCCTGGGCCACTGAGCCTGGCCTGAGCCTGGGCCTGGGCCTGGGCCTGGGGCCTGGGAGCCTGGGGCCTGGGCCTGGGCCTGAGCCTGGGCAAGGCCTGAGCCTGGGGCCTGGGCCCCACCAAGGCCTGGAGCCTGAGCCAAGGCCAAGGCCTGAGCCCAGGCCAAGGCCTGAGCCCTGGGCCTGGGAGCCCTGGGCCTGAGCCTGGGCCACTGGGCCTGGGCCTGAGCCCTGGGCACGGAGCACGGACCTGGGCCTGAGCCTGAGCCTGAGGCCTGAGCCTGAGGCCTGAGCCTGGGCCTGAGGCCTGGGCCTGAGCCCTGAGCCTGAGCCTGAGCCTGAGCCCTGGGCCTGAGCCTGAGCCTGGGCCTGAGCCTGAGCCTGAGCCTGGAGCCTGGGGGCAAGGCCGCCAGGCCTGAGCCTGAGCCGCCCAGGCCCCAGGCCTGAGCCCTGAGCCTGGGAGAGCCCTGGGGCCTGGAGCCTGAGGAGCCTGGAGGCCTGGGGCCTGGGGCCTGGGCCTGAGCCTGAGGCCTGGGGCCCTGAGCCCTGGGCCTGAGCCCTGAGCCCTGGGAGCCTGGGCCTGAGCCTGGCCGCCTGAGCCCTGGGCCGCCAAGGCACCAGGCCACAGGAGCCTGAGGCCCTGAGCCCAAGGCCTGAGAGCCTGGGGAGCCTGGGGCCTGAGGCCTGGGCCTGAGCCTGGGGCCTGAGCCTGGGCCTGGGGCCTGAGCCTGAGCCCTAAGGCCCTGGGCCCCCTGGAGCCTGGGCCTGAGCCCTGAGCCTAAGGCCTGGGGCCTGGAGCCCTGAGCCTGAGAGCCTGAGCCCTGGGCCCTGGCCCTGAGCCCTGAGCCGCCTGGGGGCCACTGGGCCTGGGCCACGGGCCTGGGGCCTGGGCCCCAGGGCCTGAGGCCACAAGGCCCCTGAGCCCCTGGGCCTCCTGGGAGCCTGGGCCTGGGCCTGGGCCTGGGCAGCCAGGCCACTGAGGCCTGGAGGCCTGAGCCTGAGGGCCCTGGAGCCTGGGCCCTGGCCCAGCCAGGCCACTGGGCCTGGGGCCTGAGGCCTGAGCCAAGGCCCTGAGCCCTGAGCCTGAGCCCTGGGCCTGAGCCTGAGCCTGGGAGCCTGGGGCCTGAGAGCCTGAGCCCAAGGCCTGAGGCCTGAGGCCTGGGAGCCCTGGGCCTGGGAGCCTGAGCCTGGGCCTGGGAGCCCAAGGGCCTGGGCCCTGAGCCTGAGGCCTGAGGCCTGAGCCCTGGGCCTGGGCCCTGGACCTGGGGCCTGGGGCCTGAGCCTGGGCCTGAGCCTGGGGCCTGGGCCTAAGGCCTGGGCCCAGGCCTGGAGCCTGAGCCTGGGCCTGGGGCCTGAGCCTGAGCCTGAGCCTGGAGGCCTGAGCCTGAGCCTGGGCCTGAGCCTGGGCCACAGGCCCTGGGGCCCTGAGCCCCTGAGCCCAGGCCCTGGGCAGCCCAGGCCCAGGCCAGGCCCTGAGCCTGAGCCTGAGCCTGGGCCTGAGCCTGAGCCTGAGCCTGACACTGGGAGCCTGAGAGCCTGAGCCACAAGGCCTGGGCCCTGAGCCTGAGCCTGAGGCCCTGAGCCTGGGCCTGAGCCTGGGCCTGGGCCTGGAGGCCTGGGGGCCTGGGCCCTGGGCCCTGAGCCCTGAGCCTGAGCCTGGGAGCCTGGGGCCTGGGCCTGAGCCTGGGCCTGAGAGCCTGGGCCTGAGCCTAAGGCCACTGAGCCTGAGCCCAGGCCTGGGGCCTGGGCCAGCCTGAGCCTGGGCCTGGAGCCTGGGCCTGAGCCTGGGAAGGCCTGAGCCTGGGCCTGAGCCCTGGGCCCTGAGGGAGCCTGAGCCCAGGCCCTGAGCCTGGGCCTGGGAGCCTGAGCCTGAGCCTGGGCCCTGGGCCCTGGGCCTGAGCCTGAGCCTGGGGCCTGGAGCCAAGGCCTGGGCCTGGAGCCCTGGGCCTGAGCCTGAGAGCCTGGGCAGGCCCCAGAGCCTGAGCCGCCAGGCCTGAGCCGCCAGGCCTGAGGCCTGAGCCTGGGCCCCCAGGCCTGGGGCCCTGAGGCCTGGGAGCCTGAGCCTAAGGCCTGGGGCCTGAGGCCTGGGCCTGGAGCCTGGGCCTGAGAGCAAGGCCTGGGCCTGAGGCCTGGAGCCTGGGGCCTGAGCCTGGGCCTGGGCCTGAGCCTGAGCCCTGGGGCCTGAGCCTGGGCCTGGGCCTGAGGCCCCTGAGCCGCCTGGGCCTGCCGCCGGCCTGAGCCTGGCCGCCCAGGCCACCCAGGCCGCCCAAGGCCGCCTGGAGCCCAGGAGCCTGAGGCCTGGGGCCTGAGGCCTGGGGCCTGGGCCTGGAGCCTGGGGCCTGGGCCCCAGGCCAGGAGCCTGGGCCTGAGCCCTGGGCCTGAGCCTGAGCCTAAGGCCTGAGCCTGGGGCCTAAGGGCCTGGGAGCCTGAGCCTGAGCCTGGCCCTGAGCCCTGAGCCTGGCCCTGAGCCTGGGCCCTGGGCCTGAGCCTGAGAGGCCTGGGCCTGAGGGCCTGAGGCCACTGAGGCCTGAGCCTGAGGCCTGGGCCACTGGGCCCCCAGGCCCCCTGAGCCTGGGGCCTGGAGCCTGAGGCCCTGGGCCCCCAGGGCCCCAGCCCAAGGCCTGGGGCCCAGGCCCTGGGCCTGGGCCTGGGCCTGAGCCCAGGCCTGAGGCCTGGAAGGCCTGGGGCCTGGGCCGCCTGGGCCCTGAGCCTGAGCCTGAGCCTGGGCCTGGGCCCGCAAGGCCTGAGGCCTGGGGCCTGAGCCCGCTGAGCCTGGGGCCTGAGCCTCCTGAGCCTGGGCCTGAGCCTAGGCCTGAGCCTGAGGAGCCCTGGGCCTGAGGCCTGGGCCTGAGCCCTGGGCCCCAGGGCCTGGGCCTGAGCCCCAGGCCCCCAGGGCAGGGCCTGGGGCCCTGGGCCCCAGGGCCACAGGGCCCAAGGCCCCAGGCCCTGAGCCTGGGCCTGGGCCTGAGCCTGGGGCCTGGGGCCTGGGCCTGGGGCCCTGAGAGCCTGGGGCCTGGGCCTGAGCCTGAGGCCCTGGGCCTGGGCCCTGAGCCTGAGCCTGGGGCCTGGGCCTGAGCCTGAGCCTGAGCCCGCCAGGCCTCCTGAGCCTGGGCCGCCTGGCCGCCCGGCCGCCTGGCCGCCCGGCCTGGGCCAGGCCTGAGCGGCCTGGAGCCTGAGCCTGGGCCAGGCCGCCCAGGCCTGGGAGCCTGGGCCTGAGGCCTGGGAGCCTGGGGCCCTGGGCCTGGGCCTGGGGCCTGAGGCCCTGGGCCCAAGGCCCCAGGGCCTGAGGCCCAAGGCCCAAGGCCAAGGAGGCCTGGGGCCTGAGGGCCTGAGCCTGAGCCTGGACCTGAGCACGGACCTGGGCCTGGGCAGAGGCCTGGGCCTGAGCCCCTGACAAGGCCCTGAGGCCCTGAGCCTGGGCCTGAGCCTGAGCCTGAGCCTGGGGCCTGGGCCCTGAGCCTGAGCCTGGGCCTGGGCCTGGGAGGCCCTGAGCCCTGAGCCACAGGCCTGGGCCCTGAGCCTGAGCCTGGGGCCCTGGGGCCTGGGCCTGGGCCCCAGGCCACAAGGCCTGGGCCTGGAGCCCAAGGCCTGACACTGGGCCTGGGGCCTGAGCCGCCGCCAGGCCTGGGAGCCTGAGCCTGAGCCTGGGCCACAAGGCCCCTGGAGCCCTGAGGCCTGGGCCCCAGGCCCTGGGCCCAGGCCTGGAGCCCAAGAGCCTGGGCCTGAGCCTGGGCCACAAGGCCGCAAGGCAGGCCTGGGGCCTGGGGCCCTGAGCCCCCGCCCAGGCCTGAGCCTGGGCCTGAGCCTGAGCCCTGGGCCTGGGCCCTGGAGGCCTGAAGGCCTGAGGCCACTGGGGCCCAGGCCACTGAGCCTGAGCCTGAGGCCTGAGCCCTGAGCCGCCCAGGCCTGAGCCCTTGAGCCCTGGGCCTGGAGCCTGAGCCTGAGCCTGAGCCTGGGCCTGGGGCCAGGAGCCTGGGCCTGAGCCCTGGGAGCCAGGCCCTGAGCCTGAGCCCTGGGCCTGGGCCTGGGCCTGGAGCCCTGAGGCCTGAGGCCTGGGCCTGAGCCCTGAGAGCCTGGGCCTGGGGCCAGCCTGGGCCTGAGGCCAGGCCTGAGCCTGAGCCCTGAGCCGCCAGGCCCTGGGGCCTGAGCCTGGCCCCGCCAGGCCTGAGCCCCAGGCCTGAGCCAGGCCTGGGCCCTGAGCCTGGGCCTGGGAGCCCTGGGCCTGGGCCTGGGCCTGGGCCCAGGAGGCCTGGGCCTGAGCCTAAGGCCTGGGGCCTGAGCCTGAGCCTGGGCCTGAGCCTAAGGCCTGGGGCCTGGGGCCTGGGGTCTGGGGCCTGGGAGCCTGAGGCCTGGGCCCTGGGCCTGGAGCCTGGGCCTGAGGCCTGGGCCTGGGCCTGAGCCTGAAGGCCTGAGCCTGGGCCTGAGCCTGAGGCCTGAAGGCCTGGGCCCTGAGGCCTGAGGCCTGAGCCCTGGGCCTGGGCCCCAAGGCCTGGGGCCACAGGCCTGGGCCTAAGGCCTGGGCCTCCTGAGCCCTGAGCCTGAGCCCCAGGCCCTGGGCCTGAGCCCCAAGGCAGCCTGAGCCTGAGGCCTGGGCCCTGAGCCTGAGGCCCTGAGCCTGAGCCTGGGCCTGGAGCCTGGGAGCCCTGGGCCTGAGCCTGGGGCCTGAGCCTGAGAGCCCTGAGCCTGAGCCTGGGGCCTGGAGCCCTGAGCCCTGAGCCTGAGGCCACAGGCCTGAGCCTGAGCCTGAGAGCCTGGGCCAAGGGCCTGAGAGCCTGGGCCCTGAGGCCAGCCCTGAGCCGCCTGAGCCTGGGCCTGGGCCCTGAGCCTGAGCCTGGGCCCAAGGCCCTGGGAGCCTGGGGCCTGGGAGCCTGAGCCTGAGAGCCTGGGGCCGCCAAGGCCCAAGGGCCTGGGCCTGGGCCTGGGCCTGAGAGCCTGGGCCCCTGGGCCCCAGGCCCCAGGCCCGCCAGGCCTGGGAGCCTGGGGCCCCAAGGCCTGAGGCCCTGAGCCTGAGCCTGGGCCTGGCCCTGAGCCCTGGGCAGCCCAGGCCCTGGGCCCAGGCCCTGGGCCACAAGGGCCCCTGGGCCCTGGAGCCTGGGGCCTGAGGCCTGGGCCTGGGAGGCCTGGGCCTGGGCCTGGGGGCCTGGGGCCTGAGCCTGAGCCAGGCCTGAGAGCCTGGAGCCTGAGGCCCTGAGCCAAAGGCCTGGGGCCTGAGCCTGAGAGCCTGGGCCCTGGGGCCTGGGGCCTGGGGGCCTGGGCCTGAGGCCTGAGAGCCTGGGGGCCTGAGCCTGGGGCCCTGAGCCCTGAGCCTGAGGCCTGGAGCCTGAGGCCTGGGCCCCAGGGCCTGGAGCCTGGGCCCCCAGGCCCTGGGCCACTGAGGAGCCTGGGGCCCTGAGCCCCGCCAGGGCCACTGAGCACAGGCCCTGAGCCTGGGCCTGAGCCTGGGCCCTGAGCCTGGGCCTGACACCAGGCCAGGCCTGAGCCTGGGGCCCTGGCCCTGAGCCTGGGAGCCTGGGCCCTGGGCCTGAGGGCCCTGAGCCTGGAGCCTGAGCCTGAGCCCTGGAGCCCCAGGCCACTGAGCCTGGGGCCAAGGGCCTGGGAGGCCTGAGCCTGAGAGCCCCTGGGCCCTGAGCCTGGGCCTGGGCCCTGGGCCCTGAGGGCCTGAGCCTGGGCCTAAGGCCTGGGCTTTGAGCCTGGGCCACTGAGCCTGGGCCTGGGGGCCTGGGCCTGGGGCAGCAGGCCCTGGGCCCTGAGCCTGGGGCCTGGGCCTGAGAGCCTGAGCCTGAGCCTGAGCCTGGGCCCTGAGCCTGAGCCTGGGCCCAAGGCCTGGGGCCTGAGCCTGAGCCTGGGGCAAGGCCCAAGGGCCTGAGCCTGAGCCTGAGCCCTGAGCCTGGGGCCTGAGCCTGAGCCCTGAGCCTGGGGCCTGGGCCCTGAGCCCTGGGCCTGGGCCCGCCAGGCCCTGGGGCCTGAGCCTGAGCCCTGAGCCTGAGCCTGAGCCTGGGCCTGGGGCCAAGGCCTGGGGCCAGGCCCCAAAGGCCTGGGGCCCTGGGCCTGGAGCCTGAGGGCAGCCTGGGGCCTGAGCCCTGGGCCTGAGCCTGAGCCAAGGCCTGGGCCTGAGCCTGAGCCTAGGCCTGAGCCTGAGCCTGGGCCAGGCAAAGGCCCTGGGCCTGAGCCTGAGAGCCTGAGGCCTGAGCCTGAGCCTGGGCCCTGAGCCTAGGGCCTGAGCCCCTGAGCCTGAGCCCGCCTGGGCCTGAGCCTGAGCCTGAGCCTGAGGGCCTGAGAGCCTGAGGCCTGAGGCCTGGAGCCTGGGAGCCTGAGGCCTGAGCCTGGAGCCTGGGCCTGAGCCTGAGCCAGGCCTGGGCAGGCCTGACACCTGGCCCTGAGCCCTGGCCGCCAAGGCCGCCCTGGGCCTGAGGCCTGAGGCCTGGGCCTGAGCCCTGAGCCTGGGCCCAGGGCCTGGGCCTGGGCCTGAGGCCCTGGGCCTGGGCCACTGAGCCTGAGCCTGGGGCCTGGGCCTGGGCCTGAGCCTGGCCCTGAGCCCCCAGGCCCTGAGCCTGGAGCCCTGGGCCCTGGGGCCTCCTGAGAGCCTGAGCCTGGGCCTGGGCCCTGAGCCTGGGAGCCTGAGCCTGGGCCTGAGGCCTGGAGCCTGAGCCTGGAGCCAGGCCTGGCCGCCCAGGGCCTGAGCAGGCCTGAGCCTGAGGCCTGGGAGCCCCTGGGCCCTGGGCCTGAGGCCTGAGAGCCTGAGCCCTGAGCCTGAGCCCTGGGCCCTGGGCCTGAGAGCCTGGGCCTGGGCCTGAGAGCCTGGGGCCTGGGGCCAGGGCCTGGGCCTGAGGCCCTGAGGCCACTGGGCCTGGGCCCAGGCCCTGGGAGCCCTGGGCCTGAGCCGCCTGGGCCCTGAGAGCCCCTGAGCCTGGGCCTGGGCCTGAGCCCTGAGCCCCCAGGCCTGGCCCTGAGCCTGGGCCTGAGCCCTGAGCCCTGGGGAGCCTGAGCCTGGGCCTAAGGCCCTGGGCCTGAGCCCTGGGGCCCCTGAGCCTGAGCCCTGGGCCTGAGCCCTGGGGCCCCTGAGCCCAGGAGCCTGAGCCTGGGCCACCTGAGCCCTGGGCCGCCAGGCCTGGGTCCCTGGGCCTGAGCCCCAGGGCCCCAAGGCCCCTGGGGCCTGGGGCCACCTGGGGCCTGAGAGGCCTGGAGCCTGAGAGCCTGAGCCTGAGGCAAGGCCTGAGGCCCCTGGGCCTGACCCAAGGCCCAGGAGCCTGAGGCCCTGGAGGCCCCAGGGCCCTGAGAGCCCCTGAGGCCACCTGGGCCCTGAGGCCTTGAGCCTGGCAAGGCCTGGGGCCTAAGAGCCCCAGAGCCCTGAGGAGCCCAAGCCCTGGGCCTGAGGCCACACAAGGCCTGAGCCTGGGGCAGCCCTGAGCCTGAGCCTAAGGCCTGAGGGCCACAAGGGCCTGAGGCCTGAGCAGGAGCCTGGGAGCCACTAAGGCCTGAGAGCCTGGGAGCCTGGAGGCCTAAGCCTGAGGCCTGAGAGCCTGGGGCCTGGGACGTGAGCACTGGGCCCGCCCTGGCCACTGAGGCCCTGAGCCCTGAGCCCCCAGGAGGCCTGAGAGGCCTGGGGCCTGAGCCTGAGCCCTGAGCCTAGGCCTGGAGCAGCCTGGGTCCTGGGCCTGGGGCCTGGGCCCTGAGCCCTGAGCCCAGAGCCTGGGCTGCCGGACCTGAGCCCTGGGCCTGAGTCCTGAGCCCTGAAGCCTGAGCCCTTCAAGGCACGGACACGGACTGCAAGGCCTAAGGCACTGGGAGCCCTGGGGCCTGAGGCCTAAGGGCCTGAGGCCCCAGGCCCCTGGGCCCTGGGAGCCTGGGCCTGAGCCTGGGGTCCTGAGC
>JACVBY030000093.1:0-2500 GCA_017589505.3 Metroxylon sagu
ACCCTAAAACCCTGAACCCTAAACCCTAAACCCTAAACCCTAAAAACCCTAAAACCCCAAAACCCAAGACCCCAAAACCTCAAAACCCTAAACCCTAAAACCCCAAAACCCTAAACCCTAAACCCTAAACCCTAAAACCCTAAACCCTAAAAACCCTAAAACCCTAAAACCCTAAAACCAAAAACCCAAAACCCCAAAATCCTAAACCCTAAAACCCTAAAAACCCCTAAACCCTAAAACCCTAAAACCCTAAAAACCCTAAAAACCCTAAAAACCCTAAAACCCTAAAAACCCTAAACCCTAAAAACCCTAAACCCTAAACCCTAAACCCTAAACCCCTAAAACCTAAACCCTAAACCCCTAAAACCCCTAAAACCCTAAACCCTAAAACCCTAAAACCCTAAACCCTAAACCCTAAAACCCTAAAACCCTAAACCCTAAAACCCTAAACCCTAAAACCCTAAAACCCTAAACCCTAAACCCTAAACCCTAAAACCCTAAAACCCTAAAAACCCTAAAACCCTAAACCCTAAAACCTAAACCCTAAAACCCCTAAAAACCCTAAAACCCTAAAAATCCTAAAACCCCTAAAAACCCCTAAAACCCTAAACCCTAAACCCTAAACCCTAAAACCCCTAAAACCCTAAAACCCTAAAACCCTAAAACCCTAAAACCCTAAAACCTAAACCCTAAACCCTAAACCCTAAACCCTAAAACCCTAAACCCTAAAACCCTAAACCCTAAAACCCTAAAAACCCTAAACCCTAAACCCCTAAAACCCTAAAACCCCTAAAACCCTAAACCCTAAACCCTAAACCCTAAACCCTAAACCCTAAAACCCTAAAAACCCTAAACCCTAAACCCTAAAACCCTAAACCCTAAACCCTAAACCCTAAACCCTAAAACCCTAAAAACCCTAAAACCCTAAAACCCTAAACCCTAAACCTTAAACCCCTAAACCCTAAAACCCTAAAACCCTTAAACCCCTAAAACCCTAAAACCCTAAACCCCTAAACCCTAAACCCTAAACCCCTAAACCCTAAACCCTAAACCCTAAACCCTAAACCCTAAAACCCTAAAACCCTAAAACCCTAAAACCCTAAAAACCCTAAAACCCTAAACCCCTAAACCCTAAATCCCTAAACCCCTAAACCCTAAACCCTAAAACCCTAAAACCCTAAAACCCTAAAACCTTAAAACCCCAAAACCCTAAAACCCTAAAAAACCCTAAACCCTAAAACCCTAAAAACCCTAAACCCTAAACCCTAAACCCTAAACCCTAACTCCTAAACCCTAAACCCTAAAACCCTAAACCCTAAAACCCTAAACCATAAACCCTAAACCCTAACCCCTAAACCCTAAAACCCCTAAAATCCCTAAAACCCTAAAACCCCTAAACCCCTAAAAACTAAAAACCCTAAACCCCTGAAACCTTAAAACCCTAACCCCTAAACCTTAAACCCTAAACCCTAAAACCCTAAAACCCTAAACCCCTAAAACCTAAACCCTAAACCCTAAAACCCTAAACCCTAAAACCCAAAACCCGAAAACCCTAAACCCCTAAAACCCCAAAACCCTAAACCCTAAACCCTAAAACCCTAAAACCCTAAACCCTAAAACCCTAAACCCTAAAACCCTAAAACCCTAAAACCCTAAAACCCTAAACCCTAAACCCTAAAAACCCTAAAACCCTAAAAACCCTTAAAACCCTAAAACCCTAAAAACCCTAAACCCCTAAACCCCTAAACCCTAAAAACCTTAAAAACCCTAAACCCTAAACCCTAAACCCTAAACCCTAAAAACCCTAAACCCTAAAAACCCTAAAACCCTAAAAACCCTAAAACCCTAAAACCCTAAAACCCTAAACCCTACCCAACCCCAAAACCCCTAAAACCCTAAACCCTAAACCATAAACCCTAAACCCTAAAACCCTAAACCCCTAAAACCCTAAAACCCTAAACCCCTAAACCCTAAACCCTAAACCCTAAACCCTAAAACCCTAAACCCTAAACCCTAAACCCTAAACCCCTAAAAACCCTAAAACCCTAAACCCTAAAACCCCAACCCCTAAAACCCAAAACCCAAAACCCTAAAACCCCTAAACCCCTAACCCCTAAACCCTAAACCTTTAAACCCTAAACCCCTAACCCCTAACCCTTAACCCCTAACCCCTTAACCATAAAACCTAAATTCTAAACCCTAAAACCCTAAAACCCTGAACCCCTAAAACCCTAAACCCCTAAAACCCCTAACCCCTAAACGCCTAAACCCTAAAATCCTAAAACCCTAAAACCCTAAAACCCTAAAACCCTAAAACCCTAAACCCTAAAACCCTAAAACCCTAAAACCCTAAACCCTAAACCCTAAACCCTAAAACCCTTAAACCCTAAAACCCTAAAACCTTAAAACCCTAAACCCTAAACCTAAAACCCTAAAACCCTAAACCCTAAACCCTAAAACCCTAAAACCCTAAAACCTAAACCCTTAAAACCCCTAAAAC
>JACVBY030000093.1:7500-17500 GCA_017589505.3 Metroxylon sagu
AACCCCTGAAAACCTAAAAACCCAAAACCCCAAAACCCCAAAACCCCAAAACCCCAAAACCCCCTAAACCTTGAAACCCCTAAAACCCTGAAACCCCTAAACCCTAAACCCTAAAACTTTAAACCCTAAACCCTAAACCCTAAACCCTAAACCCCTAAAACCTTAAACCCTAAACCCTAAACCCTAAACCCTAAACCCTAAAACCCTAAAACCCTAAACCCCTAAGCCCTAACCCCTAAATCCTAAACCCAAAAATCCTAAACCCCTAAACCCCTAAAAACCCCCTAAAAACCCTAAAACCCTAACCCCTAAAACCCTAGACCCTAGACCCTAAAACCCATTAACCCTAAAACCCCTAAAACCATAAACCTTAAACCCTAAACCCTAAACTCCAAACCCCAAACCCCCTAAACCCCGAAAACTCAAAAATCCAAAAACCTGAACCCCTAAACCCTAAACCCTAAAACCCCTAACCTGTAAAACCCCTAAAACCCTAAACCCCTAACCCTAAAACACTAAACCTAAAACCCTAAAACCATTAAACCCTAAACCCTAAACCCTAAACCCCAAAAACCCTAAAACCCTAAACCCTTCAACCCTAAAAAACCCTAAACCCTAAAACCCTAAAAAACCTTAAAACCCTAAAACCCTAAAAAACCTTAAAACCCTAAACCCTTAAATCCCTAAAACCCTTAAAACCTAAACCCCTAAAACCCTAAAATCCTAAAACCCTAAAACCCTAAAACCCTAAAGCCTAAACCCCTAAACCTCTAAAAACCCTAACCCCTAAACCCTAAACCCTAAAATCCTAAACCCTAAAAACCCAAAACCCTAAAAACCCAAAACCCAAAAACACTAAAATCCAAAACCCCAAAACCCCAAAACCCCAAAACCCTTAACCCCTTAACCCCTAAACCCCTAAACCCCTAACCCCCTAGAACCCTAAAACCCTTAAACCCTTAAACCCTAAAACCTAAAAACCCTTAAAATCCTTAAAACCTAAAACCCTAAAAACCCTAAAACCTAAACCCCCCTAAAAAAACCCTAAAAAAATGCTAAAAAACCCTAAAAAAACCCTAAACCCCTAAAACCTAAAACCCTAAACCCTAAACCCTAAACCCTAAAACCCTAAAACCCCTAAACCCCTAAACCCTAAAACTGTAAAACCCTAAAACCCTAAACCATAAAACCCCTACACCCCTAAAACCCCTAAAACCCTTAAAACCCTAAACCCTAGAACCCCTAAAAACACTAAAAACCCCTAAACTCTAAACCCTAAAACCCCTAAAACCCCTAAACCCTAAACCCTAAACCCTAAAACCCTAAAACCTAAACCCCCTAAACCCCTAAACCCTAAAACCTAAACCCCTAAACCCTGAACCCTAAACCCTAAAACCCTAAACCCTAAAACACCCTAAAAAACCCTAAAAAATCCTAAAACATCCTAAACCCTAAACCCTAAAACCCTGAACCCCTAAAAACCCTGAACCCTAAAAATCCTAAAAACCTAAACCCTAAACCCTAAACCCTAAACCCTAACCCCCTAAACCCTTAACCCCTAAAACCCTAAAACCCCTAACCCCAAACCCCAAAACCCTTAAACCCTTAACCCCTTAAACCCTAAACCCTAAACCCCAAAAACCCCAAACCTCCTAAACCCTAAACCCTAAAACCCCTAAACCCTAAACCCCTAAAACCCTAAAACCCCCTAAACCCTAAACCCTAAACCCCTAAAACCCTAACCCCTAAAACCCTAAAAACCCTAAAAAACCCTAAAACCCTAAAAACCCTAAAAAAACCCTAAAAAAACCTTAAACCCTAAAAACCTAAAACCCTAAGCCCTAAAACCCTAAACCCTAAACCCTTAAACCCTAAACCCTAAACCCTAAACCCTAAAACCCTAAAACCCTTAAAACCCCAAAACCCCTAAACCCTAACCCCTAACCCCTAACCCCCTAAACCCTAAACCCTAAACCCCTAAACCCTCTAAAAACCTAAAACCCTAAACCCCCAAAACCCCTAAAAACCCTTAAACCCCTTAAACCCCTAAAACCCTAAAACCCTAAACCCCAACCTAAACCCCCTAAAACCCTAAACCCTAAAAAAACCCTAAAAAAACCTAAACCCTAAACCCTAAACCCTAAACCCTAAACCCTAAACCCTAAACCCTTAAACCCTAAACCCTAAACCCTAAACCCTAAACCCTAAACCTAAAACCCTAAAACCCTAAACCCTAAAACCCCTAAACCCTAAACCCCTAAACCCCTAAAAACCCCTAAAAACCCTAAAACCCTAAAACCTAAACCCCTAAAACCCTAAACCCCTAAACCCCTAAAACCCTAAAACCCTAAACCCCTAAACCTAAAACCCTAAAACCTAAACCCTAAACCCTAAACCCTAAAAACCTAAAAAACCCAAAAAACCCTAAAAACCCTGAAACCCTAAAAAAACCTAAACCCCTAAACCCTGAAACCCTGAAACCCTAAACCCTAAACCTTAAAATCCTAAACCCTAAAACCCTAAAACCCTAAAACCCCAAAACCCAAAACCCAAAACCCTTAAACCCTTAAACCCTAAAACCCTAAAACCTAAAACCCCAAACCCTTAAAACCCTAAAACCTAAAACCCCAAACCCTTAAAACCCTAAACCCCTAAAACCCTAAACCCTAAGACCCTAAGACCCTAAAACCTAAACCCTAAACCCCTAAACCCCTAACCCCTAAAACCCTAAACCCTAAACCCTAAACCCTAAAACCCTTAAAACCCTTAAAACCCTAAAAAACCCTAAAACCCTAAAAACCCTAAACCCCTAAACCCTAAAACCCTAAACCCTAAAAACCCTAAAAAACCCTTAACCCTTAACCCTTAACCCTAAAACCCTAAAACCCTAAAACCCTAAACCCCTAAAACCCTAAGCCCTAAGCCCTAAGCCCTAAGCCCCTAAAAACCCCTAAAAACCCTAAAAACCCTAAAACCCTAAAAACCCTAAAACCCTAACCCCTAAACCCCTAAAACCCCTAAACCCCTAAAACCCTAAACCTAAAACCCTAAACCCTAAACCCTAAACCCCTAAACCCTAAACCTAAAAAACCCTAAAAACCCTAAAACCTAAAACCCCTAAACCCTAAAACCCTAAAACCCCAAACCCCAAACCCCTAAACCCTAAACCCTAAACCCTAAACCCTAAACCCTAAACCCTTAAACCTTAACCCCTTAAACCCTTAAACCCTTAAACCTTAAAAACCCTAAAAACCCTTAAACCCTAAAACCCTAAACCCTAAAACCCTCAAACCCCTAAAACCCCAAACCCCTAAAACCCTAAACCCTAAAACCCTAAAACCCTAAACCCTAAAACCCTAAAACCCTAAGACCCTAAAACCCTAAGACCCTAGACCCTAAAACCCTAAGACCCTAAAAGCCTAAAACCCTAAGACCCTAGACCCAAAAACCCTAAAACCCTAGACCCAAAAACCCAAAAACCCTAAAACCCTAAACCCCTAACCCTAAACCCTAAATGCCAAAACCCCTAACCCCTAAACCCCTAAAACCCCTAAAACCCTAAACCCTAAACCCTAAACCCTAAAACCCTAAAACCCTAAACCCTAAAACCCTAAAACCCAAACCCAAACCCCAAAACCTAAAACCCCAAAACCCCAAACCCCAAACCCCAAAACCCTAAACCCTAAAACCCTAAAACCCTAAACCCTAAACCCTAAACCCTAAACCCTAAAACCCCTAAACCCCTAAACCCTAAACCCTAAACCCTAAAACCCCTAAAAAACCCTAAAAAACCCTAAAAAACTAAACCCTAAAACCCCTAAACCCTAAACCCTAAAACCCCTAAACCCCTAAACCCTAAACCCTAAACCCTAAAACCCCTAAAAAACCCTAAAAAACCAAACCCCAAACCCTAAACCCTAAACCCTAAACCCTAAACCCTAAACCCCAAAAACCTAAAATCCTAAACCCTAAAACCCTAAAACCTTAAACCCTAAAACCTAAACCCTTAAACCCCTAAAACCCCTAACCCCTAACCCCTAAACCCCTAAACCCTAAAAATCTTAAAAACCTAAACCCTAAACCCTAAACCCTGAAACCCTGAACCCCCTAAAACCCTAAACCCTAAACCCCAAAAAACCCCAAAAAACCCTTAACCCTTAACCCTTAAACCCCTAAACCCCAAAACCTAAACCCTAAAACCCTAAACCTAAAACCCTAAAACCCTAAACCCTAAACCCTAAACCCTAAACCCTAAACCCTAAACCCTAAAACCCTAAAAACCTAAACCCCTAAAACCCCTAAAACCCTAAACCCTTAAAACCCTAAAACCCTAAACCCCCTAAACCCTAAAACCCTAAACCCCTAAACCCTAACCCCTAAAACCCTAAAACCTAAACCCTAAACCCTAAACCCTAAAACCCTAAAACCTAAACCCTAAAAAAACCTAAAAAAACCCTAAACCCTAAAACCCTAAAACCTAAACCCTAAACCCCTAAAACCCTAAAAACCCTAAACCCCTAAACCCTAAAAACCCTAAACCCTAAAAACCCTAAAACCCTAAACCTAAACCCCAAACCCTAAACCCTAAACCCCAAAACCCAAAAACCCTAAAACCCTAAAACCCTAAACCTAAACCCCAAACCCTAAACCCTAAACCCCAAAACCCAAAAACCCTAAACCCTAAAACCCAAAACCCTAAAACCCAAACCCTAAAACCCAAAACCCAAAAATCCAAAACCCTAAAACCCTAAACCCTGAAACCCTGAACCCTGAACCCTGAACCCCGGAACCCCGAACCCCGAACCCCGAACCTAAAACCCTGAAACCCTAAACCCCAAACCCCTAAACCTTAAAACCCTAACCTAAACCCTAAACCCCTAAAACCCTAAAAACTAAACCCTAAACCCTAAAAACTAAACCCTAAAACCCCCAAAAAACCTAAACCCTAAACCCTAAACCCCTAAAACCCCAAAACCCTAAACCCTAAACCCTAAACCCTAAAACCCTAAAACCCTAAACCCTAAAACCCTAAACCCCTAAAACCCTTAAACCCTAAAACCCTAAAACCTGAACCCTAAAACCCTAAAACCCTAAAACCTAAAACCCTAAAACCCTAAAACCTAACCCCTGAACCCTTAAACCTGAACCCCTAAATCCTGAACCCCTTAAACCCTAAAAACCCTAAACCTTGAACCCCTTAAACCCTAAAAACCCTAAACCCTAAAAACCCTAAACCCTAAAACCCTAAACCCTAAAACCCTAAAACCCCTAAACCCTAAAAACCCCAAAAAACCTAAACCCTAAACCCTAAACCCTAAAACCCTAAAACCCTAAACCCTAAACCCTAAACCCCTAAAACCCTAAAAAAACCCTAAACCCTAAACCCAAAAAAACCTAAAACCCTAAAAACCCTAAACCCAAAAAACCCAAAAAACCAAAAACCCTAAACCCTAAACCCAAAAACCCAAAACCCCCAAAAACCCCCAAACCCTAAAAACCCTAAACCCTAAACCCCTAAAACCCTAAACCCCCTAAAACCCTAAAAACCCTAAACCCCTAAAAACCCTAAACCCCTAAACCCCTAAAACCATAAAAACCCTTAAAACTCGAAACCCCTTAAACCCCTAACCCCTAACCCCTAAAACCCCTAACCCCTAAAACCCTAAAACCTAAAAAACCCCCTAAAAAACCCTAAACCCCAAACCCCCCAAACCCCCCAACCCCTAACCCCCAACCCCCAACCCTAAACCCTAAACCCTAAACCCAAAACCCTAAAACCCAAAACCCCCAACCTCCAACGCCCAAACCTAAACCCTAAACCCTAAACCCTAAACTCTAAACCCTAAAAATCCTAAACCATAAACCCTAAAAACCCTAAACCCTAAAAACCTAAACCCTAAAACCTAAACCCTAAAACCCTAAAACCTAAAACCCCAAACCCTAAACCTAAACCCTAAAAACCCTAAAAACCCTAAAAAACCCTAAACCCAAAACCCTAAAAACCCTAAACCCTAAAACCCTAACCCCCTAAACCCTAAACCCTAAACCCTAAAACCTTAAAACCCCCAACCCCAAACCCTAAACCCCTAAAACCCTAAAACCCTAAACCCTAAACCCTAAACCCTAAAACCCTAAACCCTAAACCCTAAACCCTAAACCCTAACCCCTAACCCCTAAACCCTAAACCCTAAACCCTAAACCCCTAAAACCCGAAAACCCTAAACCCCAAAATCCCTAAAACCCTAAAACCTAAACCCTAAAACCCTTAAAACCCCTAAACCCCTAAAACCCTAAAACCTAAACCCCTAAACCCTAAAAACCCTAACCCTAAAAACCTTAAACCCTAAAAACCCTAAAAACCCTAAACCCTAAAAACCCTAAAACCCTAAACCCTAAACCCTAAACCCTAAACCCTAAAACCTAAACCCTAAAACCCTAAAACCCTAAAACCCTAAAACCCTAAACCCTAAACCCTAAAACCCTAAAACCCTAAACCCTAAAACCCTAAACCCTAAAACCCTAAACCCTAAACCCTAAACCCTAAAACCCTAAAACCCTAAACCCTAAAACCCTAAACCCTAAAACCCTAAACCCCAAACCCTAAACCCTAAACCCTAAAACCCCTAAAACCCCTAAAACCCTAAACCCTAAACCCTAAACCCTAAAACCCTAAAACCCTAAACCCTAAAACCCCTAAAACCCTAAACCCTAAACCCCAAAACCCTAAAACCCAAAACCCCAAAACCCTAAACCCTAAACCCCAAAACCCTAAAACCTAAACCCTAAAACCCTAAAACCCTAAAACCTAAACCCTAAACCCTAAAACCCTTAAACCCCTAAACCCTAAACCCTAAACCCTAAAACCCCTAAAAACCCCTAAAAACCCTAAAACCCTAACCCCTAAAACCCTAGACCCTAGACCCTAAACCCTAAACCCTAAACCCTAAAACCTAAAACCCTAAACCCTTTAAAACCCTAAAACCCTAAACCCTAAACCCCTAAACCCTAACCCCTAAAACCCTAAAACCCAAACCCTAAACCCCTAAACCCTAAAAACCCTAAAAACCTAAACCCTAAACCCTAAACCCTAAACCCTAAACCCTAAACCCTAAACCCTAAACCCCAAAAAACCCTTAACCCTTAACCCTTAAACCCCTAAACCCTAAAACCTAAACCCTAAAACCCTAAACCTAAAACCCTAAAACCCTAAAACCCTAAACCCTAAAACCCTAAACCCTAAACCCTAAAACCCTAAACCCTAAAACCCTAAAACCTAAACCCTAAAACCCTAAAACCCTAAACCCCTTAAAACCCTAAAATCCTAAACCCTAAACCCCTAAACCCTAAAACCCTAAACCCCTAAACCCTAAACCCTAAAACCCTAAAACCTAAACCCTAAACCCTAAACCCTAAAACCCTAAAACCTAAACCCTAAAAAAACCCTAAACCCTAAAACCCTAAAACCTAAACCCTAAAACCTAAAACCTAAACCCTAAACCCCTAAAACCCTAAAAACCCTAAACCCCTAAACCCTAAAACCCTAAAACCCTAAACCTAAACCCTAAACCCTAAAACCCTAAACCCCAAAACCCTAAAACCCTAAAACCCTAAACCTAAAACCCTAAAACCCTAAACCCTAAACCCTAAAACCCTAAAACCCTAAAACCCTAAAACCCTAAACCCTAAAACCCTAAACCCTAAAACCCTAAACCCTTAAACCTAAACCCTAAAACCCTAAAACCCTAAACCCTAAAACCCTAAACCCCTAAACCCCTAAACCCTAAACCCCGAACCTCAAACCTAAAACCCTAAAACCCTAAACCCCAAACCCCTAAACCCTAAAACCCTAACCTAAACCCTAAACCCCTAAAACCCTAAAAACCTAAACCCTAAACCCTTAAAACCCTAAAACCCTAAAAACCCCAAATCTAAACCCTAAAACCCTAAAACCCTAAACCCCTAAAACCCCTAAAACCCCAAAACCTTAAACCCTAAACCCTAAAACCCTAAAACCCTAAACCCTAAAACCCTAAACCCCTAAAACCCTTAAACCCTAAAACCCTAAAACCTGAACCCTAAAACCCTAAAACCTAAAACCCTAAAACCTAACCCCTGAACCCTTAAACCTGAACCCCTAAATCCTGAACCCCTTAAACCCTAAAAACCCTAAACCTTAAAACCCTAAAACCTAAAAACCCTAAACCCTAAAAACCCTAAACCCTAAAACCCTAAACCCTAAAACCCTAAACCCTAAAAACCCCAAAAAACCTAAACCCTAAACCCTAAACCCTAAAACCCTAAAACCCTAAACCCTAAACCCCTAAACCCTTAAAACCCTAAACCCTAAACCCCTAAACCCTAAAACCCTAAAAACCCTAAAGCTAAAAAACCCAAAAAACTGAAAACCCTAAACCCTAAACCCTAAACCCAAAACCCCCAAAAACCCCCAAACCCTAAAAACCCTAAACCCTAAACCCCTAAAACCCTAAACCCCTAAAACCCTAAAACCCTAAACCCTAAAACCCTAAACCCCTAAAAACCCTAAACCCCTAAACCCCTAAAACCATAAAAACCCTTAAAACCTAAAACCCTTAAACCCCTAAACCCTAAACCCTAAAACCCTAACCCCTAAAACCCTAAAACCCTAAAACCTAAAAAACCCCTAAAAAACCCTAAACCCCAAACCCCCAAACCCCCCAACCCCTAACCCCCAACCCCCAACCCTAAACCCTAAACCCTAAACCCTAAAACCCAAAACCCAAAACCCCCAACCCCCAAACCTAAACCCTAAACCCTACAAACCCTAAAACCCTAAACCCTAAACCCTAAACCCTAAAAACCCTAAACCCTAAACCCTAAAAACCCTAAAAACCTAAACCCTAAAACCCTAAAACCTAAACCCTAAAACCCTAAAACCTAAAACCCCAAACCCTAAACATAAACCCTAAAAACCCTAAAAACTCCTAAAAAACCCCAAACTCAAAACCCTAAAAACCCTAAACCCTAAAACCCTAACCCCTAAACCCTAAATCCTAAACCCTAAACCCTAAAACCCTAAAACCCCCAACCCTAAACCCTAAACCCCTAAAACCCTAAAACCCTAAACCCTAAACCCTAAAACCCTAAACCCTAAACCCTAAACCCTAACCCCTAACCCCTAAACCCTAAACCCTAAACCCTAAACCCCTAAAACCCAAAAACCCTAAACCCCAAAACCCCTAAAACCCTAAAACCTAAACCCTAAACCCTAAAACCCCTAAACCCCTAAAACCCTAAAACCTAAACCCCTAAACCCTAAAAACCCTAACCCTAAAAACCCTAAACCCTAAAAACCCTAAAAACCCTAAACCCTAAAAACCCTAAACACCCTAAACCCTAAACCCTAAACCCTAAAACCCTAAACCCCTAAACCCCTAACCCCTAAACCCTAAACCCTAAAACCCTAAAAAAACCTAAAAAACCCTAAAAAACCCTAAACCCTAAACCCTTAAACCCTAAACCCCTAAACCCTAAAACCCTAAACCCTAAACACTAAAACCCTAAAAACCTAAAAACCCTAAAAACCCTAAAACACTAAAAACCCTAAACCCCTAAAAACCCTAAACCCTAAACCCCTAAACCCTAAACCCCTAAAACCCCCAAAACCCTAAAACCCCTAAAACCTAAAACCCTAAAACCCCTAAACCCCTAAACCCTAAACCCTAAACCCCCCAAAACCCCAAAACCCTAAAACCCTAAAACCCTAAACCCTAAAACCCCAAACCCTAAACCCCAAAAACCCCCAAACCCTAAAAACCCTAAACCCTAAACCCTAAACCCTAAAACCCTTAAAACCCTAAACCCTTAAAACCCTTAAAACCCTAAACCCTAAAACCCAAAACCCAAAAACCCTAAACCCCTAAAACCCCTAAAACCCTAAACCCTAAACCCTAAACCCTAAAACCCTAAACCCTTAATCCTAAAAAGCCTAAAAACCCTAAAACCCTAAACCCTAAACCCT
>JACVBY030000093.1:25000-50000 GCA_017589505.3 Metroxylon sagu
CCCTAAACCCCTAACCCTAAACCCTAAACGCCAAAACCCTAACCCCTAAACCCCTAAAACCCCTAAAACCCTAAACCCTAAACCCTAAACCCTAAAACCCTAAAACCCTAAACCCTAAAACCCCTAAAACCCAAACCCAAACCCCAAAACCCCAAAACCCAAAACCCCAAAACCCCAAAACCCCAAACCCCAAACCCCAAAACCCTAAAACCTAAACCCTAAAACCCTAAAACCTAAACCCTAAACCCTAAAACCCTAAACCCTAAAACCCCTAAACCCTAAACCCTAAACCCTAAAACCCCTAAAAAACCCTAAAAAACCAAACCCCAAACCCCAAACCCTAAACCCTAAACCCTAAACCCTAAAACCTAAAATCCTAAACCCTAAAACCTTAAACCCTAAAACCTAAACCCTTAAACCCCTAAAACCCTAAACCCTAAAACCCTAAACCCTAAACCCTAAAACCCAAAACCCAAAACCCTAAAACCTAAAACCCTAAACCCTAAAACCCCAAAAAACCCTAAAACCCCAAAAAACCCGTAAACCCTAAAACCCTAAAACCCTAAACCCTAAAACCCTAAACCCTAAACCCTAAAAACCCTAAAAACCCTAAACCCTAAAACCCTAAAACCCTCAAACCCTAAAACCCTCAAACCTCAACCCTTAAACCCTTAACTCTCAAGCCCTAAAACCCTAAAACCCTAAACCCTAAACCCTAAACCCTAAAACCCTAAAACCAAAAACCCAAAACCCTAAAAACCCTAAAACCCAAAACCCCAAAACCTTAAAACCCTAAAACCTAAAACCCTAAACCCTAAACCCTAAACCCTAAACCCTAAAACCCTAAAACCCTAAACCCTAAACCCTAAACCCTAAACCCTTAAAACCCTTAAAAACCCTAAACCCCTAAACCCTAAACCCTAAACCCTAAACCCTAAACCCTTAAACCCTAAAACCCTAAAACCCTAAAACCCTAAACCCTAAACCCTAAACCCTAAAACCCTAAAACCCTAAACCCTAAAACCCTAAAAACCTAAAACCCTAAACCCCTAAACCCTAACCCCTAAAACCCTAAACCCTAAACCCTAAAACCTAAACCCCTAAAACCTAAAACCTAAAACCTAAAACCCTAAAACCCTAAACCCCTAAACCCTAAACCCTAAAACCTAAAACCTAAAACCTAAACCCTAAAACCCTAAACCCTAAACCCTAAACCCTAACCCCTAAACCCTAAAACCCCTAAAACCCTAAAACCCTAAAACCCTAAACCCTAAACCCTAAAACCCTAAAACCCTTAAAAACCTTAAAAACCCTTAAAAACCCTAAAAAAAAACCTAAAAAAAACCCTAAAAACCCTAAACCCTAAACCCTAAAAACCCTAAAAACCCTAACCCCTAAAAACCTAAAAACCCAAACCCCAAACCCCAAAACCCCAAAACCCAAAACCCAAAACCCCAAAACCCCAAAAACCCTAAACCCTGAAACCCTGAAACCCCTAAAACCCCTTAAACCTCTAAACCCCTAAACCCCTAAACCCTAAACCCTAAACCCTAAACCCTAAACCTTAAACCCTAAAACCCTAAACCCTAACCCCTAAACCCCTAAACCCCTAAACCCTAAACCCTAAACCCCTAAACCCCTTAAAACCCTAAAACCTAAACCCCTTAAAACCCTAAAACCATAAAACCCTAAACCCCTAAAACCCTAAAACCCTAAACCCTAAAACCCTAAACCCTAAAACCCTAAAACCTAAACCCTAAACCCTAAAAAAACTTAAAAAAACCCTAAATCCTAAACCCTAAAATCCTAAACCCTAAATCCTAAACCCTAAACCCCTAAACCCTAAACCCTAAACCCTAAACCCAAAAACCCAAAACCCCAAAACCCTAAAACCCAAACCCTAAAAACCCCAAAACCTCAAAACCCAAACCCTAAAAACCCTAAAACCTAAAAACCCTAAACCCCTAAAATCCTAAACCCTAACCCCCTAAAACCCTAACCCCCTAAAACCCTAAACCCTAAAACCCTAACCCCTAAAACCCTAAACCCTAAACCCTAAACCCTAAACCCTAAACCCCTATAAACCCCTAAAACCCTAAACCCTAAAACCCTAAACCCTAAACCCTAAAACCCTAAACCCTAAACCCTAAACCCCCTAAAAATCCTTAAACCCTAAAAACCCTTAAAACCCTAAAAACCCTAAACCTTAAAAACCATAAACCCTAAAAACCCTAAAACCCTAAACCAAAACCCTAAAACCCTAAAACCCCAAAACCTAAACCCCAAAACCCAAAAACCCTAAAACCCTGAACCCTGAACCCTGAACCCTGAACCCTAAAACCCTGAACCCTGAACCCCTGGAACCCCTGAACCCCTGGAACCCCGAAACCCCGAACCCCGAACCCCGAACCCCTGAACCCCGAACCCCGAACCCTGAACCTAAAACCCTAAACCCCTGAAACCCTAAACCCCTAAAACCCTAAAACCCTAAAAACCCTAAAAACCCTAAACCCTAAACCCTAAACCCTAAAACCCTAACCCCTAAACCCTAAACCCTAAACCCTAAACCCTAAACCCTAACCCCTAACCCCTAAACCCCTAAAAACCCCAACCCCAAAACCCAAAACCCCTAACCCCTAAACCCTAAACCCCTAAACCCTAAAAACCTAAACCCTAAACCCTAAACCCTAAACCCTAAACCCTGAAACCCTGAACCCCCTAAAACCCTAAACCCCTAAACCCAAAAAACCCCAAAAAACCCTTAACCCTTAACCCTTAAACCCCTAAACCCTAAAACCTAAACCCTAAAACCCTAAAACCCTAAAACCCAAACCCCTAAAACCCTAAATCCTAAACCCTAAAATCCTAAAACCCTAAACCCCCTAAAAACCCTTAAAACCCTTAAAACCCTAAAAACCCTAAACCCTAAAAACCATAAACCCTAAAAACCCTAAAACCCTAAACCAAAACCCTAAAACCCCAAAACCTAAACCCAAAAACCCTAAAACCCCAAAAACCCTAAAACCCAAAACCCTGAACCCTGAACCCTAAAACCCTGAACCCTGAACCCCTGGAACCCCTGGAACCCCTGAAACCCCGAACCCCGAACCCCGAACCCTTGAACCCCGAACCCCGAACCCTGAACCTAAAAAACCCTAAACCCCTAAAACCCTAAAACCCTAAAAACCCTAAAAACCCAAAACCCTAAACCCTAAACCCTAAAACCCTAACCCCTAAACCCTAAACCCTAAACCCTAAACCCTAACCCCTAACCCCTAAACCCCTAAAAACCCCAACCCCAAAACCCAAAACCCAAAACCCCTAACCCCTAACCCCTAAACCCCTAAACCCTAAAAATCCTAAAAACCTAAACCCTAAACCCTAAACCCTGAAACCCTGAACCCCCTAAAACCCTAAACCCTAAACCCCTAAACCCAAAAAACCCCAAAAAACCCTTAACCCTTAACCCTTAAACCCCTAAACCCTAAAACCTAAACCCTAAAACCCTAAAACCCTAAACCTAAAACCCTAAAACCCTAAAACCCAAACCTCTAAAACCCTAAACCCTAAACCCTAAACCCTAAACCCTAAATCCCTAAACCCTAAAACCCTAAAAACCTAAACCCCTAAAACCCTAAACCCCTTAAAACCCTAAAACCCTAAACCCTAAACCCCCTAAACCCTAAAACCCTAAACCCTAAAACCCTAAAACCTAAACCCTAAACCCTAAAACCCTAAAACCTAAACCCTAAAAAAACCTAAAAAAACCCTAAACCCTAAAACCCTAAAACCTAAACCCTAAACCCTAAACCCTAAACCCCTAAACCCTAAACCCTAAACCCCAAAACCCAAACCCCAAACCCCAAACCCTAAAAACCCTAAAACCCCTAAAACCCCTAAAAACTAAAAACCCTAAACCCCTAAAACCCTAAACCCTAAACCCTAAACCCCTAAAACCCTAAAACCCTAACCCCTAAACCCTAAACCCTAAACCCTAAAACCCTAAACCCCTAAAACCTAAAACCTAAAACCTAAAACCTAAACCCTAAACCCCTAAAACCCTAAAACCCTAAACCCTAAAAACCCTAAACCCTAAAAACCCTAAAACCCTAAAACCCTAAACCTAAAACCCTAAAACCTTAAAACCTAAACCCTAAACCCTAAACCCTAAACCCCAAAACCCAAAAACCCTAAACCCCAAAAACCCTAAACCCTAAAACCCAAAACCCAAAACCCAAAAATCCAAAACCCTAAAACCCTAAACCCTGAAACCCTGAACCCTGAACCCTGAACCCCAGAACCCCGAACCTCGAACCTAAAACCCTGAAACCCTAAACCCCAAACCCCTAAACCCTAAAACCCTAACCTAAACCCTAAACCCCTAAAACCCTAAAAACCCTAAAAACTAAACCCTAAACCCTAAAAACTAAACCCTAAAACCCCAAAACCCTAAACCCTAAACCCTAAAACCCCAAAACCCTAAACCCTAAAACTCAAAACCCGAAAACCCTAAACCCCTAAAACCCCAAAACCCTAAACCCTAAACCCTAAAACCCTAAAACCCTAAAACCCTAAACCCCTAAAACCCTTAAACCCTAAAACCCTAAAACCTGAACCCTAAAAACCTTAAAACCCTAAAACCTAAAACCCTAAAACCCTAAAACCTAACCCCTGAACCCTTAAACCTGAACCCCTAAACCCTGAACCCCTTAAACCCTAAAAACCCTAAACCCTGAACCCCTTAAACCCTAAAAACCCTAAACCCTAAAACCCCTAAACCCTAAAAACCCTAAAAAACCTAAACCCTAAACCCTAAACCCTAAAACCCTAAAACCCTAAACCCTAAACCCTAAACCCTTAAAACCCTAAAAAAACCCTAAACCCTAAACCCTAAACCCGAAAAACCCTAAACCCAAAAAACCTAAAAAATCAAAAACCCTAAACCCTAAACCCTAAACCCAAAAACCCAAAACCCTAAAAACCCTAAACCCTAAAAACCCTAAACCCTAAACCCTAAACCCTAAAACACTAAAACCCCCAAAAACCCCCAAACCCTAAAAACCCTAAACCCTAAACCCTAAACCCCTAAAACCCTAAACCCTAAACCCCTAAACCCTAAAAACCCTAAACCCTAAACCCTAAACCCCTAAAACCCTAAACCCCCTAAAACCCTAAAAACCCTAAACCCCTAAAAACCCTAAACCCCTAAACCCCTAAAACCCTAAACCCTAAACCCTAAACCCTAAAACCCCTAACCCCTAAAACCCTAAAACCCTAAAACCTAAAAAACCTCCTAAAAAACCCTAAACCCCAAACCCTCCAAACACCCCAACCTCCAACCCCCAACCCTAAACCCTAAACCCTAAACCCTAAACCCTAAACCCTAAACCCTAAAACCCAAAACCCAAAACCCAAAACCCCCAACCCCCAACCCCCAAACCTAAACCCTAAACCCTAAACCCTACAAACCCTATAAACCCTAAACCCTAAACCCTAAAAACCCTAAACCATAAACCCTAAAAACCCTAAACCCTAAAAACCTAAACCCTAAAACCCTAAAACCCTAAAACCTAAAACCCCAAACCCTAAACCTAAACCCTAAAAACCCTAAAAACCCTAAAAAACCCCAAACCCAAAACCCTAAAAACCCTAAAAATCCTAAACCCTAAAACCCTAACCCTCCTAACCCCCTAAACCCTAAACCCTAAACCCTAAAACCCTAAAACCCCTAACCCCAAACCCCTAAACCCCTAAACCCTAAACCCTAAACCCTAAACCCTAAAACCCTAAACCCTAAACCCTAAACCCTAAACCCTAACCCCTAAACCCTAAACCCCTAAAACTCAAAAACCCTAAACCCCAAAACCCCTAAAACCCTAAAACCTAAACCCTAAAACCCCTAAAACCCTAAAACCTAAACCCTAAAAACCCTAATCCTAAAAACCCTAAACCCTAAAAACCCTAAAAACCCTAAACACCCTAAACCCTAAACCCTAAACCCTAAAAACTCCAAAACCCAAACCCCAAAACCCTAAAACCCTAAACCCCTAAACCCCTAACCCCTAAACCCTAAACCCTAAACCCTAAACCCTAAACCCTAAAACCCTAAAAAAACCTAAAAAACCCTTAAAAAACCTAAAAAACCCTAAACCCTAAACCCTTAAACCCTAAACCCTAAACCCCAAAACCCTAAACCCTAAACACTAAAACCCTAAAAACCTAAAAACCCTAAAAACCCTAAAACACTAAAAACCCTAAACCCTAAAAACCCTAAACCCTAAACCCCTAAACCCTAAAACCCTAAACCCCTAAAACCCTAAAACCCTAAAACCCCTAAACCCTAAAACCTAAACCCCTAAAACCTAAACCCTGAACCCTATAAACCCTATAAACCCTAAACCCTAAACCCTAAAACCCTAAAAAATCCTAAAAAACCCTAACCCCCTAACCCCCTAAAACCCTAAACCCTAAAACCCCAAACCCCAAACCCCAAAAACCCCCAAACCCTAAAAACCCTAAACCCTAAACCCTTAAAACCCTAAACCCTTAAAACCCTTAAAACCCTAAACCCTAAAACCCAAAACCCTAAAACCTAAACCCCTAACCCCTAAACCCTAAAACCCCAAACCCCAACCCCCAACCCCTAAAACCCTAAAACCTAAAAAACCCTAAAAACCCTAAACCCCTAACCCCCTAAACCCCTAAACCCTAAAAAACCCTAAAAAACCCTAAACCCTAAAAAACCTAAATAAAAAACCCTAAACCCTAAACCCTAAACCCTAAACCCTAAACCCAAAAAAGCCCTAAAAAACCTAAAAAACCCTTAAAACCCTTAAACCCCTTAAAACCTAAACCCTAAAACCCTTAAACCCCTAAACCCCCTAAACCCTAAAACCCTAAAACCCTAAACCCCTAAACCCTAAACCCTAAACCCTAAACCCCTAACCCCTAACCCTAAACCCTAAACCCTAAACCCTAAACCCTAAAACCCTAAAACCCTAAAAACCCCAAAAACCCTAAAACCCTAAACCCCTAAACCGAAAACCCCAAACCCCTAAACCCTAAACCCTAAACCCTAAACCCCTAAAACCTTAAAACCCCCTAAAACCCTAAAACCCTTAAAAAACCCCTAAAAAAACCCTAAAAACCCTTAAACCCCCAAACCCCCAAACCCCTAAAACCCCAAACCTTAAAACCCTAAAACCCCCAAAACCTAAAACCCCAAAAACCCTAAAACCCCCTAAAACCCTAAACCCTAAAACCCTAAAACCCCTAAACCCCTAAAACCCTAAAACCCTAAACCCCTAAAACCCCCAACCCCAACCCCCAAACCCCAAACCCTAAAACCCTAAAACCCTAAACCCCTAAAACCTAAACCCTAAACCCTAAAAAACCCTAAACCCTAAAAACCCCAAACCCCAAAACCCCAAACCCCCAAAACCCCAAAACCCTAAAACCCCAAACCCCCAAAACCCCAAAACCCTAAACCCTAAACCCTAAAACCCTAAAAACCTAAACCCCTAAAACCCTAAACCCTAAAACCTAAAACCTAAAACCTAAACCCCTAAACCCTAACCCCCTAAAACCCCTTAAAACCCCTTAAAAAACCCTAAAAACCCCTTAAAAACCCCCTAAACCCCCTAAAAACCCTGAACCCCGAACCCTCGAACCCTAAAACCCTAAACCCCTAAAACCTAAACCCTAAACCCTAAAAACCCCTAAAAACCCTAAAAACTAAACCCCAAACCCCAAAACCCCAAACCTCCAAACCCTAAAACCCCTAAAACCCTAAACCCCTAAACCCCTAAAAACCTAAAACCCTAAACCCTAAACCCTAAAATCCTAAAACCCTAAACCCCTAAACCCTAACCCCTAAATCCTAAACCCAAAAACCCTAAACCCCTAAAAACCCTAAAACCCTAACCCCTAAAACCCTAGACCCTAGACCCTAAAACCCATTAACCCTAAAACCCCTAAAACCATAAACCCTAAACCCTAAACCCTAAACCCCAAACCCCAAACCCCCTAAACCCCGAAAACCCAAAAATCCAAAAACCTGAACCCCTAAACCCTAAACCCTAAAACCCCTAACCCCTAAAACCCCTAAAACCCTAAACCCCTAACCCTAAAACACTGAACCTAAAACCCTAAAACCATTAAACCCTAAACCCTAAACCCTAAAAACCCTAAAACCCTAAACCCTAAACCCTAAAACCCTAAAACCCTAAAACCTAAAACCTAAACCCTTAAAACCCTTAAAACCCTAAACCCTAAACCCTTAAAACCTTAAAACCCTTAAAACCTAACCCCTAAAACCCTAAAATCCTAAAACCCTAAAACCTAAACCCCTAAACCCCTAAACCCCTAAAAACCCTAACCCCTAAACCCTAAACCCTAAAACCCTAAACCCTAAAAACCCAAAACCCTAAAAACCCAAAACCCGAAAACCCTAAAACCCAAAATCCGAAAACCCCAAAACCCTTAACCCCTTAACCCCTAACCCTAAACCCCTAAACCCCTAAACCCTAAACCCCTAACCCCCTAGAACCCTAAAACCCTTAAACCCTTAAAACCCTTAAAACCTAAAACCCTAAAAACCCTAAACCCTAAACCCCCCTAAAAAAACCCTAAAAAAACCCTAAAAAACCCTAAAAAATCCCTAAAAAAACCCTAAACCCCTAAAACCTAAAACCCTAAACCCTAAACCCTAAACTCCAAAACCCCAAAACCCCTAAACCCTAAAATCGTAAAACCCTAAAACCCTAAACCCTAAACCCTAAACCATAAAACCCCTACACCCCTAAAACCCCTAAAACCCTTAAAACCCTAAACCCTAGAACCCCTAAAAACACTAAAAACCCCTAAACTCTAAACCCTAAAACCCCTAAACCCTAAACCCTAAACCCTAAACCCTAAAACCCTAAACCCTAAACCCTAAAACCTAAACCCCTAAACCCTAAAACCTAAACCCCTGAACCCTGAACCCTAAACCCTAAAACCCTAAACCCTAAAACACCCTAAAAAACCCTAAAAAATCCTAAAACACCCTAAACCCTAAACCCTAAAACCCTGAACCCCTAAAAATCCTAAAAACCTAAACCCTAAACCCTAACCCCCTAAACCCTTAACCCCCTAAAACCCCTAAAACCCCTTACCCCAAACCCCAAAACCCTTAAACCCTTAACCCCTTAAACCCCTTAAACCCTAAACCCTAAACCCTAAACCCCAAAAACCCCAAACCCCTTAAACCCTAAACCCTAAACCCTAAAACCCCTAAACCCTAAACCCCTAAAACCCTAAAACCCCCTAAACCCTAAACCCTAAACCCCTAAAACCCTAACCCCTAAAACCCTAAAAACCCTAAAAACCCTAAAACCCTAAAACCCCTAAAAACCCTAAAAAAACCCTAAACCCTAAACCCTAAAAAAACCCTAAAAACCTAAAACCCTAAGCCCTAAAACCCTAAACCCTAAACCCCTAAACCCTAAACCCTAAAACTAAACCCTAAAACCCTTAAAACCCCAAAACCCCTAAACCCTAACCCCTAACCCCTAACCCCCTAAACCCTAAACCCTAAACCCCTAAACCCTCTAAAAACCTAAAACCCTAAAAACCTAAAACCCTAAACCCCCAAAACCCCTAAAACCCTAAAACCCTAAACCCCAACCTAAACCCCCTAAAACCCTAAACCCTAAAAAAACCATAAAAAAACCCTAAAAAAACCTAAACCCTAAATCCTAAACCCTAAACCCTAAACCCTTAACCCTTAAACCCTTAAACCCTTAAACCTAAACCCTAAACCCTAAACCCTAAACCCTAAAACCCTAAAACCCTAAAACCCCTAACCCCTAAACCCTAAACCCTAAAACCCTAAAACCCTAAAACCCAAAAACCCCTAACCCCTAACCCCTAAGCCCCTAAAAACCCCTAAAAACCCTAAAACCTAAACCCCTAAAACCCTAAACCCCTAAACCCCTAAAACCCTAAAACCCTAAACCCCTAAACCTAAAACCCTAAAACCTAAACCCTAAACCCTAAAAACCCAAAAAACCCTAAAAACCCTGAAACCCCAAAAAAACCCTAAACCCCTAAACCTTGAAACTCTGAAACCCTAAACCCTAAACCCTAAAATCCTAAACCCTAAAACCCTAAAACCCCAAAACCCAAAACCCAAAACCCAAAACCCTTAAACCCTAAAACCCTAAAACCCTAAAAACCCTAAAAACCTAAAACCCTAAAACCCTAAAACCTAAAACCCTAAACCCTAAAACCCTAAACCCCTAAAACCCTAAACCCTAAACCCTAAAACCCTAAAACCCTAAACCCTAAACCCCTAAACCCTAACCCCTAAAACCCTAAACCCTAAACCCTAAAAACCCTTAAAACCCTAAAAAACCCTAAAACCCTAAAAACCCTAAACCCTAAAACCCTAAAACCCTAAACCCTAAAAACCCTAAAAACCCTAAAAACCCTAAACCCTAAAACCCTAAACCCTAAAACCCTAAAACCCTAAACCCTAAACCCTAAACCCTAAGCCCCTAAAAACCCTAAAACCCTAAAACCCTAAAACCCTAAAAACCCTAAAACCCTAACCCCTAAACCCTTAAAACCCCTAAACCCTAAACCCCTAAACCCTAAACCCTAAAACTAAACCATAAAACCCTAAAACCCTTAAAACCCCAAAACCCCTAAACCCTAAACCCTAAACCCTAAACCCCTAAACCCTAAACCCTAAACCCTAAACCCTAAACCCTAAACCCTAAAAACCTAAAACCCTAAACCCCCAAAACCCCTAAAAACCCTTAAACCCCTTAAACCCCTAAAACCCTAAAACCCTAAACCCCAACCTAAACCCCTAAAACCCTAAACCCTAAAAAAGCCTTAAAAAAACCTAAACCCTAAAACCCTAAACCCTAAACCCTAAAACCCTAAAACCCTAAAACCTAAACCCTAAACCCTAAACCCTAAAACCCTAAACCCTAAAACCCTAAAACCCTAAAAACCCAAAACCCTAATAAAACCTTAAACCCTAAAACCCTAAAACCCTAAAACCCTAAAAACCTAAAACCCTAAAACCTAAAACCCTAAACCCTTAAAACCCTAAACCCCTAAAACCCTAAACCCTAAAACCCTAAAACCCTAAAACCTAAACCCTAAACCCTAAACCCTAAACCCCTAAACCCCTAAACCCTAAAACCCTAAACCCTAAACCCTAAACCCTAAAAACCCTTAAAACCCTAAAACCCTAAAAAACCCTAAAAACCCTAAACCCTAAAACCCTAAAACCCTAAACCCTAAAAACCCTAAAAACCCTAAACCCTAAACCCTAAACCCTAAAACCCTAAAACCCTAAAACCCTAAACCCCTAAAACCCTAAACCCTAAACCCTAAACCCTAAGCCCCTAAAAACCCCTAAAAACCCTAAAACCCTAAAACCCTAAAAACCCTAAAACCCTAACCCCTAAACCCCTAAAACCCCTAAACCCCTAAAACCCTAAACCCTAAACCCTAAACCCCTAAACCCTAAACCCAAAAAACCCTAAAAACCCTAAAACCTAAAACCCCTAAACCCTAAAACCCTAAAACCCTAAACCCTAAACCCCTAAACCCTAAACCCTAAACCCTAAACCCTAAACCCTAAACCCCTAAAACCCTAAAACCCTAAAACCCTAAAAACCCTAAAAACCCTAAAACCCTAAAACCCTAAACCCTAAAACCCTAAACCCTAAAACCCCAAACCCCTAAAACCCTAAACCCTAAACCCTAAAACCCTAAAACCCTAAAACGAAAATCCTAAAACCCTAAAAACCTAAAACCCTAAAACCCTAAACCCTAAAACCCTAAAACCCTAAACACTAAACTTGAAATCCTAAAACCCTAAAACCCTAAAACCCTAAACCCTAAAACCCTAAAACCCTAAACCCCTAAACCCTAAAACCCTAAACCCCTAACCCTAAACCCTAAACCCCAAAACCCCTAAACCCTAAACCCTTAAAACCCCTAAAACCCTAAACCCTAAACCCTAAACCCTAAACCCTAAAACCCTAAAACCCTAAAACCCTAAAACCCTAAAACCCCTAAAACCCTAAAACCCCTAAAACCCCTAAACCCTAAAACCCTAAACCCTAAAAACCCTAATCCTAAAAACCCTAAACCCTAAAAACCCTAATCCTAAAAACCCTAAACCCTAAAAACCCTAAACCCTAAACCCTAAACCCTAAAAACTCCAAAACCCAAACCCCAAAACCCTAAAACCCTAAACCCTAAACCCTAAAACCCTAAAAAAACCTAAAAAACCCTTAAAAAACCTAAAAAACCCTAAACCCTAAACCCCTAAACCCCAAAACCCTAAACCCTAAACACTAAAACCCTAAAAACCTAAAAACCCTAAAAACCCTAAAACACTAAAAACCCTAAACCCCTAAAAACCCTAAACCCTAAACCCTTAAACCCTAAACCCTAAACCCCTAAAACCCCTAAAACCTAAAACCCTAAAACCCCTAAACCCCTAAACCCTAAACCCTAAACCCCTAAAACCTAAACCCTAAACCCTATAAACCCTAAAACCCTAAAACCCTAAAACCCTAAAAAACCCTAACCCCCTAACCCCTTAAAACCCTAAACCCTAAAACCCCAAACCCCAAACCCCAAAAACCCCTAAACCCTAAAAACCCTAAACCCTAAACCCTAAACCCTTAAAACCCTAAACCCTTAAAACCCTTAAAACCCTAAACCCTAAAACCCAAAACCCTAAAACCTAAACCCCTAACCCCTAAACCCTAAAACCCCAAACCCCAACCCCCAACCCCCAACCCCTAAAACCCTAAAACCCTAAAACCTAAAAAACCCTAAAAACCCAAAACCCCTAACCCCCTAAACCGCTAAACCCTAAAAAACCCTAAAAAACCCTAAAAAACCCTAAACCCTAAAAAACCTAAAAAACCCTAAACCCTAAACCCTAAACCCAAAAAAGCCCTAAAAAACCCTTAAAACCCTTAAACCCCTTAAAACCTAAACCCTAAAACCCTTAAACCCTTAAACCCCAAACCCTAAAACCCTAAACCCCTAAACCCTAAACCCTAAACCCCTAACCCCTAACCCTAAACCCTAAACCCTAAAACCCTAAAACCCCAAAAACCCCAAAAACCCTAAAACCCTAAACCCCTAAACCCTAAACCCTAAACCCTAAAACCCTAAAACCCCTAAAACCCTAAACCCCTAAACCCCCTAAAACCCCTAAAAAACCCCTAAAAAAACCCTAAAAACCCTTAAAAACCCTTAAACCCCCAAACCCCCAAACTCCTAAAACCCTAAACCCTAAAACCCTAAAGCCCCCAAAACCCAAAACCCTAAAAACCCCAAAAACCCTAAAACCCCTAAAACCCTAAACCCTAAAACCCTAAAACCCTAAAACCCCTAAAACCCTAAAACCCTAAACCCCTAAAACCCCAACCCCAACCCCAACCCCCAAACCCCAAACCCTAAAACCTAAACCCTAAAAAACCCTAAACCCTAAAAACTCCCAAACCCCAAAACCCCAAATCCCTAAAACCCCAAAACCCTAAACCCTAAACCCTAAAACCCTAAAAACCTAAACCCCTAAAACCCTAAACCCTAAAACCTAAAACCTAAAACCTAAACCCTAACCCCCTAAAACCCCTTAAAAAACCCTAAAAACCCCTTAAAAACCCCCTAAACCCCCTAAAAACCCTGAACCCCAAACCCTCAAACCCTAAAACCCTAAACCCCTAAAACCTAAACCCTAAACCCTAAAAAACCCCTAAAAACCCTAAAAACTAAACCCCAAACCCCAAAACCCTAAACCTCCAAACCCTAAACCCCTAAACCCTTAAAAACCTAAAACCCTAAACCCTAAACCCTAAACCCTAAACCCTAAACCCTAAAACCCTAAACCCCTAAACCCTAACCCCTAAATCCTAAACCCAAAAACCCTAAACCCCTAAACCCCTAAAAACCCCCTAAAAACCCTAAAACCCTAACCCCTAAAACCCTAGACCCTAGACCCTAAAACCCATTAACCCTAAAACCCCTAAAACCATAAACCCTAAACCCTAAACCCCAAACCCCAAACCCCCTAAACCCCAAAAACCCAAAAATCCAAAAACCTGAACCCCTAAACCCTAAACCCTAAAACCCCTAACCCCTAAAACCCCTAAAACCCTAAACCCCTAACCCTAAAACACTGAACCTAAAACCCTAAAACCATTAAACCCTAAACCCTAAACCCCAAAAACCCTAAAACCCTAAACCCTAAAACCCTAAAACCTAAAACCTAAACCCTTAAAACCCTTAAAACCCTAAACCCTAAACCCTAAACCCTTAAAACCCTTAAAACCTAACCCCTAAAACCCTAAAACCCTAAAACCTAAACCCCTAAACCCCTAAAAACCCTAACCCCTAAACCCTAAAACCCTAAACCCTAAAAGCCCTAAAAACCCAAAACCCTAAAAACCCAAAACCCGAAAACCCTAAAACCCAAAACCCCAAAACCCCAAAACCCTTAACCCCTTAACCCCTAACCCTAAACCCCTAAACCCTAAACCCCTAACCCCCTAAAACCCTAAAACCCTTAAAACCCTTAAAACCCTTAAAACCTAAAACCCTAAAAACCCTAAACCCTAAACCCCCTTAAAAAAACCCTAGAAAAACCCTAAAAAACCCTAAAAAATCCCTAAAAAACCCTAAACCCCTAAAACCTAAAACCCTAAACCCTAAACCCTAAACCCCAAAACCCCAAAACCCCTAAACCCTAAAACTGTAAAACCCTAAAACCCTAAACCCTAAACCCTAAACCCTAAAACCCTAAACCCCTAAAACCTTAAAACCCTAAACCCTAAAACCCTAAAAACCCTAAACCCTAAACTCTAAACCCTAAAACCCCTAAAACCCCTAAACCCTAAACCCTAAACCCTAAACCCTAAAACCCTAAAACCCTAAAACCTAAACCCCTAAACCCTAAAACCCTAAACCCTTGAACCCTGAACCCTAAACCCTAAAACCCTAAACCCTAAAACACCCTAAAAAATCCTAAAACACCCTAAATCCTAAACCCTAAAACCCTAAACCCTAAAAATCCTAAAAACCTAAACCCTAAACCCTAAACCCTAAACCCTAACCCCCTAAACCCTTAACCCCCTAAAACCCCTAAAACCCCTAACCCCAAACCCCAAAACCCTTAAACCCTTAACCCCTTAAACCCCTTAAACCCTAAACCCTAAACCCTAAACCCCAAACCCCCTAAACCCTAAACCCTAAACCCTAAAACCCCTAAACCCTAAACCCCTAAAACCCTAAAACCCCCTAAACCCTAAACCCTAAACCCCTAAAACCCTAACCCCTAAAACCCTAAAAACCCTAAAACCCTAAAACCCCTAAAAACCCTAAAAAAACCCTAAACCCTAAACCCTAAAAAAACCCTAAAAACCTAAAACCCTAAAACCCTAAACCCTAAACCCTAAACCCTAAACCCTAAAACTAAACCCTAAAACCCTTAAAACCCTAAAACCCCTAAACCCTAACCCCTAACCCCTAACCCCCTAAACCCTAAACCCTAAACCCTAAACCCTCTAAAAACCTAAAACCCTAAAAACCTAAAACCCTAAACCCCCAAAACCCCTAAAAACCCTTAAACCCCTAAAACCCTAAAACCCTAAACCCCAACCTAAACCCCCTAAAACCCTAAACCCTAAAAAAACCATAAAAAAACCCTAAAAAAACCTAAACCCTAAACCCTAAACCCTAAACCCTAAACCCTTAAACCCTTAAACCTAAACCCTAAACCCTAAACCCTAAACCCTAAACCCTAAAACCCTAAAACCCTAAAACCCTAAACCCTAAACCCTAAACCCTAAAACCCTAAAACCCTAAAACCCTAAAACCCTAAAACCCCTAACCCCTAAGTCCCTAAAAACCCTTAAAAACCCCTAAAAACCCTAAAACCTAAACCCCTAAAAACCCTAAAACCTAAACCCCTAAAACCCTAAACCCCTAAACCCCTAAAACCCTAAAACCCTAAACCCTAAACCTAAAACCCTAAAACCTAAACCCTAAACCCTAAACCCTAAAACCCAAAAAACCCTAAAAACCCTAAAACCTAAACCCTAAACCCCTAAACCTCGAAACCCTGAAACCCTAAACCCTAAACCCTAAAATCCTAAACCCTAAAACCCTAAAACCCTAAAACCCCAAAACCCAAAACCCAAAACCCAAAACCCTTAAACCCTTAAACCCTAAAACCCTAAAACCCTAAAAACCCTAAAAACCTAAAACCCTAAAACCTAAAACCCCAAACCCCTAAAACCCTAAACCCCTAAAACCCTAAACCCTAAGACCCTAAGACCCTAAAACCTAAACCCTAAACCCTAAACCCTAAACCCTAAACCCTAAACCCCTAAACCCCTAACCCCTAAAACCCTAAACCCTAAACCCTAAACCCTAAAAACCCTTAAAACCCTAAAAAACCCTAAAACCCTAAAAACCCTAAACCCCTAAACCCTAAAACCCTAAACCCTAAAAAACCCTAAAAAACCCTTAACCCTTAACCCTAAAACCCTAAAACCCTAAAACCCTAAAACCCTAAAACCTAAAACCCAACCCTAAAACCCTAAACCCTAAAACCCTAAAACCCTAAAACCCTAAAACCCCAAAACCCTAAAAACCCTAAAACCCTAACCCTTAAACCCCTAAAACCCCTAAACCCCTAAAACCCTAAACCCCTAAAACCCTAAACCCTAAAACCCTAAAACCCCTAAACCCTAAACCCCTAAAACCCTAAACCCTAAACCCCTAAACCCTAAAACCCTAAAACCCCAAAACCTAAACCCTAAAACCTAAACACTAAAAACCCTAAAAACCCTAAACCCTAAAATCCTAAGAACCCTAAACCCTAAAAACCCTAAAACCTTAAAACCCTAAAAACCCTAAAACCCTAAAACCCTAAACCCTAAACCCTAAAAGCCCTAAAACCCCCAAACCCTAAAACCCTAAAACCCTAAACCCCTAAACCCTAAACCTTAAAACCCTAAACCCCAAAATCCTAAAATCCCTAAACCCTAAACCCCTAAACCCCTAACCCTAAGACCCTAGACCCTAAAACCCTAAACCCAAAAACCTAAACCCTAAACCCTAAACCCTAAACCCTAAAACCCTAGACCCTAAACCCTAAAACCCTAAAACCCTAAACCCTAACCCTAAAACCCTAAATCCAAACCCTAAACCCAAAACCCCAAAAAACCCTAAAACCCCAAACCCTAAACCCTAAAACCCTAAACCCCCTAAACCCTAAACCCTAAACCCCTAAAACCCCGAAACCCCAAAACCCTAAAACCTAAACCTTGAACCCTAAACCCTAAACCCCAAAACCCGAAAACCCAAAAACCCTAAAACCTAAACCTTGAACCCTAAACCCTAAACCCCTAAACCCCGCAAAACCCAAAAAACCCCTAAAAAACCCTAAAAAACCCCAAATTCCAAACCCCAAAACCCCTAAAACCCCCCCCTAAACCCTTAAAAACTCTAAAACCCTAAAACCCTAAAACCCTAAAAAACCCTAAACCCTTAAACTCTAAAACCCTAAACCCCTAAAACCCTAAGCCCCTAAACCCTAAACCCTAAACCCTAAACCCTAAACCCGCTAAACCCTAAAACCCCTAAAACCTAAAACCCTAAACCCTAAACCCTAAACCCTAAACCCTAAACCCTAAACCCTAACCCTTAAACCCTAAACCCCTAAACCCTAAAACCCCCTAAAACCCTAAACCCTAAACCCTAAAGCCCCCAAAACCCCAAAACTCTAAAAACCTTAAACCCCAAACCCCAAACCCAAAACCCTAAAACCCTAAAACCCTAAACCCTAAAACCCTAAAACCTAAAACCTTAAACCCTAAACCCTAAACCCTAAACCCTAAACCCTAAAAACCCTAAACCCCTAAACCCTAAACCCTAAAACCCTAATCCTTAAAACCCTAAAACCTAAACCTAAAACCCTAAAAAAACCTTAAAAAACTCTAAACCCTAAACCCTAAAACCCTAAACCCTATACCCTAAATCCTAAAACCCTAAAACCCTAAACCCCTAAAACCCTAAAACCCCTAAACCCTAAAACCTTAAACCCTAAAACCCTTAAAACCCTTAAAACCCCTAACACCCTAAACCCTAAAACCTAAAAAAAACCAAAAACCCTAAAACTCCAAACCCTAAAAACCCTAAACCCATAAAACCCTTAAAACCCTAAACCCTAAAACCCAAAACCCGAAAACCCTAAACCCCTAAAACCCCCAAAACCCCAAAACCCTAAAACCCTAAACCTTAAAACCCTAAAACCCTAAACCCTAAACCCTAAAACCCTTAAACCCTAAACCCTAAATCCTAAAACCCTAAACCCTAAAACCCTAAACCCTAAACCCTAAAAACCTAAACCCTAAACCCCAAAAACCCTAAAACTCCAAAACCCTAAACCCCAAAAGCCCTAAAACCCCAAACCCTAAAACCCCCAACCCAAAACCCCCTAAAACCCTAAATCCCCCCAAAATCCACCAAAACCCCACAACCCTAAACCCCAAAACCCCAACCCTAAAACCCTAAAACCCTAAACCCTAAATCCTAAAACTTCAAAACCCCAAAACCCTAAAATCCCAACCCCAAACCCCTAAACCCTAAAACCCCTAAACCCCTAAAACCCCAAAACCCTAGAACCCTAACCCCTAGCCCCTAAAACCCTAAAACCCTAAAAACCCTAAACCCTAAACCCTAAAAAACCCCTAAAAACCCTAAAAATCCTAAACCCCTAAAAACCCAAACCCCTAAACCCCAAAACCCCAAAACCCAAAACCGCAAAACCCCAAACCCTAAACCCTAAAACCCTAAACCCTAAACCCTAAAACCCTAAACCCTAAACCCCTAAACCCTAAACCCTAAACCCTAAACCCTAAACCCTAAACCCTAAAACCCTAAAACCCTAAAACCCTAAACCCTAAACCCTAACCCTAAACCCTAAACCCTAAACCCCTAAAAACCCTAAAACCCTAAAACCCTAAACCCTAAACCCCTAAAAACCCTAACCCCTAAACCCCAAAACCCTAAAACCCTAAAATCCTAAACCCTAAACCCTAAACCCTAAAACCCTAAACCCTAAAACCTAAAACGTAAAACCCTAAAACCCAAAACCCTAAACCCCTAACCCTAAAACACTGAACCTAAAACCCTAAAACCATTAAACCCTAAACCCTAAACCCTAAAAACCCTAAAACCCTAAACCCTAAACCCTAAAACCCTAAAACCCTAAAACCTAAACCCTAAACCCTTAAAACCCTTAAAACCCTAAACCCTAAAACCCTAAACCCTTAAAACCCTTAAAACCCTAAAAATCCTAACCCGTAAAACCCTTAAACCCTAAAACCCTAAAACCCCTAAACCCCTAAACCCCTAAAACCCCTAAACCTCCTAACCCTAAACCCTAAACCCTAAACCCCTAAACCCTAAAAACCCTAAAAACCCAAAACCCTAAAAACCCAAAACCTAAACCCTAAAACCCTAAAACCTTAAACCCTAAAACCCCAAAACCCTTAACCCCTTAACCCCTAACCCTAAACCCCTAAACCCTAAACCCCTAAACCCTAGAACCCTAAAACCCTTAAACCCTTAAAATCCTTAAAACCTAAAACCCTAAAAACCCTAAACCCTAAACCCCCTAAAAAAACCATAAAAAACCCTAAAAAATCCCTAAAAAAACCCTAAAAACCTTAAACCCCTAAAACCTAAAACCCTAAACCCAAAACCCAAAACCCCAAACCCCAAACCCCAAACCCCTAAACCCTAAAATCCTAAAAACCCTAAAACCCTGAACCCTGAACCCTAAACTATAAAACCCCTAGACCCCTAAAACCCCTCAAACCCTTAAAATCCTAAAACCCTAACCCCTAAAAACAGTAAAAACCCCTAACCTCTAAACCCCAAAACCCCAAAACTCCTAAACCCTAAACCCTAAACCCTAAAACCCTAAAACCCTAAAAACCCTAAACCCCCTAAACCCTAAACCCCTAAAACCCTAAACCCCCGAACCCTAACCTAAACCCTAAAAAACCTTAAACCCCTAAAAACCCTAAAAAACCCTAAACCCTAAAAACCCTAAACCCTAAACCCTAAACCCTAAACCCTAAAACCCTAAATCCTAAAACCTAAAACCCTAAACCCTAAACCCTGAACCCCAAAACCCCTAACCCTAACCCCTAACACTTAACCCCTAAAAACCCCAAAACCCTTAACCCTAAAAACCCTAAACCTTAAAACCCTAAAACCGCTAAACCCCTAAAACCGTTAAACCCCTAAAACCCCTAAAAACCCTAAACCCTAAAACCCTAACCCTAAACCCTAAACCCTTAAAACCCTAAAACCCCCTAAACCCTAAACCCTAAAAACCCTAAACCCTAAAACCCTCAAAACCCTAAACCTTAAAACCCTAACCCCTAAAACCCTAAAACCCTAAAAACCCTAAAAACTCAAAAACCTAAACCCTAAAACCCTAAAACCTAAACCCTAAATCCTAAACCCCTAAACCCTAAACCCTAAACCCTAAACCCCAAAACCTAAACCCTAAACCCTAAAAACCCTAAAACCCTAAAAACTAAAAACCCTAAACCCTAAACCCTAAAACCCTAAAACCCTAAACCCTAAACCCTAAACCCTAAAACCCTAAAAACCCTAAAACCCTAAACCCCTAAACCACAAAACCCCAAAAACCCTAAACCCCTAAACCCTAACCCCTAAAACCCTAAAACCCTAAACCCCTAAAACAACCTAAACTAAAACCTAAAACCCTTAAACCCTAAAAAACCTTAAACCCTAAACCTAAACCCTAAAAAACCCTAAACCCTAAACCCTAAAAACCTTAAAACCCTAAAACCCTAAAAAACCCTAAACCCTAAACCCTTAAACCCTAAAACCCTAAACCCTAAATCCCTAAAACCCTAAAACCCCTAACCCCTAAGCCCCTAAAAACCCTAAAACCCTAAACCCTAAAACCCTAAACCCCTAACCCCTAACCCCCTAAAATCCCTTAAACCCTAAAACCCTAAAAACCATTAAAACCCTAACCTCTAAAACCCTAAAAACCCTAAAAACCCTAAACCCTAAACCCTAAAAAAACCCTAAGCCCAAAAACCCTAAACCCTAAACCCCTAAACCCTAAAACCCTAAAAACCCCTAAACCCTAAACCCCTAAACCCTAAAACCCCAAAACCCTAACCCAAAACCCTAAACCCTAAACCCTAAAACCCTAAAACCCTAAAACCCCTAAACCCTAAAACCCCTAACCCCCAAAACCCTAAACCCTAAAAACCCTAAACCCTAAAACCCTAAACCCTAACCCCTAAACCCTAACCCCTAAAAACCCTAAACCCTAAACCCTAAAACCTAAAAACCCTAAAAACCCTAAAAACCCTAAAACCCTAAAACCCTAAAACCCTAAACCCTAAAACCCTAAAAACCCTAAACCCTAAAAACCCTAAAACCCTAAAACCCTAAACCCTAAACCCTAAACCCTAAACCCCTAAACCCTAAACCCTAAACCCTAAAACCCTAAAACCCTAAACCCTAAACCCTAAACCCTAAAACCCCAAAACCCAAAAACCCTAAAACCCCAAAAACCCCAAAACCCAAAACCCTAAAACCCTAAAAACCCTAAAACCCCAAGACCCTAAACCCTAAAATCCTAAAACCCTAAACCCTAAACCCCTAAAACCCTTAAAACCCTAAAACCTTAAAACCCTAAAGCCTAAACCCTAAAACCCTAACTCCTAAAACCCTTAAACCCCTAAACCTCTAAACCCCTAAAACCCCAAAACCCTAAAACCTTAAACCCTAAACCCTAAAACCCTAAAACCCTAAAATCCTAAAACCCTAAAACCCTAAAAAACCCTAACCCTAAACCCTAAACCTTAAAAACCCTAAAACCCTAAACCCTAAAAACCCCTAACCCTAAAAAAAAAACCAAAACCCAACCCTAAATCCTAAACCCTAAAACCCTAAACCCTAAAACCCTAAACCCAAACCCCTTAAACCCAAAACCCTAAAACCCTAACCCTTTAAACCCTAAAACCTTAAAACCCCAACCCCAAACCCCAAACCCCTAAAACCCTAAAACCCTAAAACCCTAAAAACCCTAAAACCCTAAAACCCTAAAAACCCTAAAAACCCTAAACCCCTAAAAATCCAAAACCCTAAACCCTAAACCCCAAACCCCAAAACCCCAAAACCCCAAAAACCCTAAACCCTGAAACCCTAAAACCCTAAAAACCCTTAAAAACCTTAAAAATCCTTAAAAACCCTAAACCCTAAACCCCTAAACCCTAAACCCTAAACCCTAAACCCTAAACCTTAAACCCTAAAACCCTAAACCCTAACCCTTAAACCCCTAAACCAAACCCTAAACCCTAAACCCCTAAACCCCTTAAAACCCTAAAACCTAAACCCCTTAAAACCCTAAAACCATAAAACCCTAAACCCCTAAAACCCTAAAACCCTAAACCCTAAACCCTAAAACCCTAAACCCTAAAACCCTAAACCCTAAAAAAACTTAAAAAAACCCTAAATCCTAAACCCTAAAATCCTAAACCCTAAATCCTAAACCCTAAACCCCTAAACCCTAAACCCTAAACCCTAAACCCAAAAACCCAAAACCCCAAAACCCTAAAACCCAAACCCTAAAAACCCCAAAACCTCAAAACCCAAACCCTAAAAACCCTAAAACCTAAAAACCCTAAACCCCTAAAATCCTAAACCCTAACCCCCTAAAACCCTAACCCCCTAAAACCCTAAACCCTAAAACCCTAACCCCTAAAACCCTAAACCCTAAACCCTAAACCCCTAAAACCCTAAACCCCTATAAACCCCTAAAACCCTAAACCCTAAACCCTAAAACCCTAAACCCTAAACCCTAAAACCCTAAACCCTAAACCCTAAACCCCCTAAAAATCCTTAAACCCTAAAAACCCTTAAAACCCTAAACCTTAAAAACCATAAACCCTAAAAACCCTAAAACCCTAAACCAAAACCCTAAAACCCTAAAACCCCAAAACCTAAACCCCAAAACCCAAAAACCCTAAAACCCCAAAAACCCTAAAACCCTGAACCCTGAACCCTGAACCCTGAACCCTAAAACCCTGAACCCTGAACCCCTGGAACCCTTGAACCCCTGGAACCCCGAACCCCAAACCCCGAACCCCGAACCCCTGAACCCCGAACCCCGAACCCTGAACCTAAAACCCTAAACCCCTGAAACCCTAAACCCCTAAAACCCTAAAACCCTAAAAACCCTAAAAACCCTAAACCCTAAACCCTAAACCCTAAACCCTAAAACCCTAAACCCTAAACCCTAAACCCTAACCCCTAACCCCTAAACCCCTAAAAACCCCAACCCCAAAACCCAAAACCCAAAACCCCTAACCCCTAACCCCTAAACCCTAAACCCCTAAACCCTAAAAACCCTAAAAACCTAAACCCTAAACCCTAAACCCTAAACCCTGAAACCCTGAACCCCCTAAAACCCTAAACCCCTAAACCCAAAAAACCCCAAAAAACCTCAAAAAACCCTTAACCCTTAACCCTTAAACCCCTAAACCCTAAAACCTAAACCCTAAAACCCTAAACCTAAAACCCTAAAACCCAAACCCCTAAAACCCTAAATCCTAAACCCTAAAATCCTAAAACCCTAAACCCCCTAAAAACCCTTAAAACCCTAAAAACCCTAAACCCTAAAAACCCTAAAACCCTAAACCAAAACCCTAAAACCCTAAAACCCCAAAACCTAAACCCCAAAACCCAAAAACCCTAAAACCCCAAAAACCCTAAAACCCAAAACCCTGAACCCTGAACCCTAAAACCCTGAACCCTGAACCCCTGGAACCCCTGAACCCCTGGAACCCCGGAACCCCGAACCCCGAACCCCTGAACCCTGAACCCCGAACCCTGAACCTAAAACCCTGAACCCCTGAAACCCTAAACCCCTAAAACCCTAAAACCCTAAAAACCCTAAAAACCCAAAACCCTAAACCCTAAACCCTAAAACCCTAACCCCTAAACCCTAAACCCTAAACCCTAACCCCTAACCCCTAAACCCCTAAAAACCCCAACCCCAAAACCCAAAACCCAAAACCCCTAACCCCTAACCCCTAACCCCTAAACCCCTAAACCCTAAAAATCCTAAAAACCTAAACCCTAAACCCTAAACCCTGAAACCCTGAACCCCCTAAAACCCTAAACCCTAAACCCTAAACCCCTAAACCCAAAAAACCCCAAAAAACCCTTAACCCTTAACCCTTAAACCCCTAAACCCTAAAACCTAAACCCTAAAACCCTAAAACCCTAAACCTAAAACCCTAAAACCCTAAAACCCAAACCTCTAAAACCCTAAACCCTAAACCCTAAACCCCAAATCCCTAAACCCTAAAACCCTAAAAACCTAAACCCCTAAAACCCTAAAACCCTAAACCCCTTAAAACCCTAAAACCCTAAACCCTAAACCCCCTAAACCCTAAAACCCTAAACCCCTAAACCCTAACCCCTAAAACCCTAAAACCTAAACCCTAAACCCTAAAACCCTAAAACCTAAACCCTAAAAAAACCTAAAAAAACCCTAAACCCTAAAACCCTAAACCCTAAACCCCAAAACCCAAACCCTAAAAACCCTAAAACCCCTAAAACCCCTAAAAACTAAAAACCCTAAACCCCTAAAACCCTAAACCCTAAACCCTAAACCCCTAAAACCCTAAAACCCTAACCCCTAAACCCTAAACCCTAAACCCTAAAACCCTAAAACCCTAAACCCCTAAAACCTAAAACCTAAAACCTAAAACCTAAAACCTAAACCCCTAAAACCCTAAAACCCTAAACCCTAAAAACCCTAAACCCTAAAAACCCTAAAACCCTAAAACCCTAAACCTAAAACCCTAAAACCTTAAAACCTAAACCCCAAACCCTAAACCCT
>JACVBY030000093.1:55000-60000 GCA_017589505.3 Metroxylon sagu
ACTCCAAACCCCCCAACCTCCAACCCCCAACCCTAAACCCTAAACCCTAAACCCTAAACCCTAAAACCCAAAACCCAAAACCCCCAACCCCCAACCCCCAAACCTAAACCCTAAACCCTAAACCCTAAACCCTAAACCCTAAACCCTAAAAACCCTAAACCCTAAACCCTAAAAACCCTAAACCCTAAAAACCTAAACCCTAAAACCCTAAAACCTAAACCCTAAAACCCTAAAACCCCAAACCCTAAACCTAAACCCTAAAAACCCTAAAAAACCCTAAAAAACCCCAAACCCAAAACCCTAAAAACCCTAAAAATCCTAAACCCTAAAACCCTAACCCCCTTAACCCCCTAAACCCTAAACCCTAAACCCTAAACCCTAAAACCTAAAACCCTAAAACCCTAAACCCTAAACCCTAAACCCTAAACCCTAAAACCCTAAAACCCTAAAACCCTAAACCCTAAACCCTAAACCCTAAAACCCTAAACCCTAAACCCTAAACCCTAAAACCCTAAACCCTAAACCCCTAAAACTCTAAAACCCTAAACCCTAAAACCCTAAAACCCTAAAACCCTAAAACCCTAAACCCCTAAAACCCCTAAACCCTAAAACCCTAAAACCCTAAAACCCTAAACCCTAAACCCTAAAAACCCTAAACCCTAAAAACCCTAAACCCTAAACCCCTAAACCCTAAAACCCTAAAACCCTAAACCCCTAAAACCCTAAAACCCTAAACCCCTAAACCCTAAACCCTAAACCCTAAAACCCTAAACCCTAAAACCCTAAACCCTAAACCCTAAACCCTAAACCCCTAAACCCTAAACCCTAAACCCTAAACCCTAAACCCTAAAACCCTAAAACCCTAAAACCCTAAACCCTAAAACCCTAAAACCCTAAACCCTAAACCCTAAAACCCTAAACCCTAAAACCCTAAACCCTAAACCCTAAAACCCTAAACCCTAAACCCTAAACCCTAAACCCTAAAACCCTAAAACCCTAAAACCCTAAACCCTAAAACCCTAAACCCTAAACCCTAAACCCTAAAACCCTAAAACCCTAAAACCCTAAAACCCTAAAACCCTAAAACCCTAAACCCTAAACCCTAAACCCCTAAACCCTAAAACCCTAAACCCTAAACCCTAAAACCCTAAAACCCTAAACCCTAAAACCTTAAAACCCTAAAACCTAAAACCCTAAAACCCTAAAAAACCCTAACCCCCTAACCTCCTAAAACCCTAAACCCTAAAACCCCAAACCCCAAACCCCAAAACCCCCCAAACCCTAAAATCCCTAAACCCTAAACCCTAAACCCTAAACCCTAAAACCCTAAAACCCTTAAAACCCTAAACCCTTAAACCTTAAACCCTAAAACCCAAAACCCTAAAACCCTAAACCCTAATCCATAAACCCTAAAACCCCAAACCCTAACCTCCAACCCCCAACCCCTAAAAACCTAAAACCCAAAAACCCTAAAACCCTAAACCCTAAACCCTAAACCCTAAAAACCCCCTAACCCCTAAAACCCTAAAAACCCTAAACCCTAAAAACCCTAAACCCTAAAACCCTAAACCCTAAAAACCCTAAAACCCTAAACCCTAAACCCTAAACCCTAAAAAAATCCTAAAAAACCCTAAAAAACCCCTAAAACCCTTAAACCCTTAAAACCCTTAAACCCCTAAACCCTAAACCCTAAAACCCTAAAACCCTAAACCCTTAAACCCTAAACCCCTAAACCCTAAACCCCAAACCCTAAACCCTAAACCCTAAGCCCTAAACCCTAAAACCCTAAAACCTAAACCCTAAACCCCTAAACCCTAAACCCCCTAAAACCTAAACCCTAAACCCTTAAACCCTAAAACCCTAAACCCTAAAACCCCTAAAACCCCTAAAACCCTAAACCCTAAACCCCTAAACCCCTAAAACCCTTAACCCCAAAAACCCTAAACCCCTTAAACCCCTAAAACCCTTAACCCTAAAACCCTAAACCCTAAAACCCTAAACCCTAAACCCTAAAACCCCAAAAACCCTAAAACCCTAAACCCTAAACCCTAAAACCCCTAAACCCCTAAAACCCTAAAACCCTAAACCCCTAAAACCCCCAACCCCAACCCCAACCCCAACCCCAACCCCAACCCCCAAACCCTAAACCCTAAAACCCTAAAACCCTAAAACCTAAACCCTAAACCCTAAAAAACCCTAAACCCTAAAAACCCCAAACCCCAAAACCCCAAATCCCCAAAACCCCAAAACCCTAAACCCTAAACCCTAAAACCCTAAAAACCTAAAGCCTAAAACCCTAAACCCTAAAACCTAAAGCCTAAAACCTAAAACCTAAACCCTAACCCCTAAAACCCCTTAAAAAACCCTAAAAACCCCTTAAAAACCCCCTAAACCCCCTAAAAACCCTGAACCCCGAACCCTCGAACCCTAAAACCCTAAACCCCTAAAACCTAAACCCTAAACCCTAAACCCTAAAAACCCTAAAAACTAAACCCCAAACCCTAAAACCCCAAACCTCCAAACCCTAAAACCCCTAAAACCCTAAACCCCTAAACCCCTAAAAACCTAAAACCCTAAACCCTAAACCCTAAACCCTAAACCCTAAACCCTAAACCCTAAAATCCTAAAACCCTAAACCCCTAAACCCTAACCCCTAAATCCTAAACCCAAAAACCCTAAACCCCTAAACCCCTAAAAACCCCTAAAACCCTAAAACCCTAAACCCTAAAACCCTAAACCCTAAAACCCTAAACCTAAAACCCTAAAACCTTAAAACCTAAACCCTAAACCCTAAACCCTAAAACCCTAAACCCCTAAACCCTAAACCCTAAAACCCTAAAACCCTAAAACCCTAAAACCCTAAACCCTAAAACCCTAAAACCCCTAAACCCTAAACCCTAAAAACCCTAAAACCCTAAAACCCTAAACCCTAAACCCTAAACCCTAAACCCTAAAAACCCTAAAACCCTAAACCCTAAACCCTAAAACCCTAAAACCCTAAAACCCTAAAACCTAAAACCTAAACCCTTAAAACCCTAAACCCTAAACCCCTAAAACCCCTAAACCCCTAAAACCCTAAACCTAAAACCCTAAACCCTAAACCCTAAACCCCTAAACCCCTAAAACCCTAAAACCCTTAAACCCTTAAAACCTAAAACCCTAAAAACCCTAAACCCTAAACCCCCTTAAAAAAACCCTAAAAAATCCCTAAAAAAACCCTAAACCCTTAAAACCTAAAACCCTAAACCCTAAACCCTAAACCCTAAAACCCTAAAACCCTAAAACCCCTAAACCCTAAAACCCTAAAACCCTAAAACCCTAAACCCTAAACCCTAAACCCTAAAACCCTAAAACCCTAAACCCCTAAACCCTTAAAACCCTAAACCCTAAAACCCTAAAACCCTAAAACCCTAAACCCTAAACCCTAAACCCTAAACCCCTAAACCTTTAAACCCTAAATCCTAAAACCCTAAAACCCTAAAACCTAAAACCCTAAACCCCTAAAACCCTAAACCCTAAAACCCTTAAACCCTTAAACCCTAAACCCTAAAACCCTAAAACCCTAAACCCTAAACCCTAAAACCCTAAAACCCTAAACCCTAAACCCCTAAACCCTAAACCCTAAAACCCTAAACCCTAAAACCCTAAACCCTAAAAACCCTAAAAACCTAAACCCTAAACCCTAAACCCCTTAAACCCTAAACCCTAAAACCCCTAAACCCTAAACCCCTAAAACCCTAAAACCCCCTAAACCCTAAACCCTAAACCCCTAAAACCCTAACCCTTAAAACCCTAAAAACCCTAAAACCCTAAAACCCTAAAAACCCTAAAACCCTAAACCCTAAACCCTAAACCCTAAACCCTAAAAACCCTAAACCCTAAAACCCTAAAACCCTAAACCCTAAAACCCTAAACCCTAAACCCTAAAACCCTAAACCCTAAAACCCTAAAACCCTAAAACCCTAAAACCCCTAAACCCTAAACCCTAAACCCTAACCAAACCCTAAACCCTAAACCCTAAACCCTCTAAAAACCTAAAACCCTAAAAACCTAAAACCCTAAACCCCCAAAACCCCTAAAAACCCTTAAACCCCTTAAACCCCTAAAACCCTAAAACCCTAAACCCCAACCTAAACCCCCTAAAACCCTAAACCCTTAACCCTTAAACCCTTAAACCCTAAACCCTAAACCCTAAACCCTAAACCCTAAACCCTAAACCCTTAAACCCTAAAACCCTAAACCCTAAACCCTAAACCCTAAAACCCTAAAACCCCTAAACCCTAAACCCTAAACCCTAAACCCTAAACCCTAAAACCCTAAAACCCTAAAACCCAAAAACCCCTAACCCCTAACCCCTAAGCCCCTAAAAACCCTAAAACCTAAACCCCTAAAACCCTAAACCCCTAAACCCCTAAAACCCTAAAACCCTAAACCCCTAAACCTAAAACCCTAAAACCTAAACCCTAAACCCTAAACCCTAAAACCCTAAAACCCTAAAAAAAACCCTAAACCCCTAAACCCCGAAACTCTGAAACCCTAAACCCTAAACCCTAAAATCCTAAACCCTAAAACCCTAAAACCCCAAAACCCAAAACCCAAAACCCAAAACCCTTAAACCCTAAAACCCTAAAACCCTAAAAACCCTAAAAACCTAAAACCCTAAAACCTAAAACCCCAAACCCCTAAAACCCTAAACCCCTAAAACCCTAAACCCTAAGACCCTAAGACCCTAAAACCTAAACCCTAAACCCTAAACCCTAAACCCTAAACCCCTAAACCCCTAACCCTTAAAACCCTAAACCCTAAACCCTAAACCCTAAAAACCCTTAAAACCCTAAAAAACCCTAAAACCCTAAAAACCCTAAACCCCTAAACCCTAAAACCCTAAACCCTAAAAACCCTTAACCCTAAAACCCTAAAACCCTAAAACCCTAAAACCCTAAGCCCTAAGCCCTAAGCCCTAAGCCCCTAAAAACCCCTAAAAACCCTAAAAACCCTAA
>JACVBY030000093.1:65000-66112 GCA_017589505.3 Metroxylon sagu
CTAAAACCCAAAACCCAAAACCCCCAACCCCAAACTCCCAAACCTAAACCCTAAACCCTAAACCCTAAAACCCTAAAACCCTAAACCCTAAACCCTAAACCCTAAAACCCTAAACCATAAACCCTAAAAACCCTAAACCCTAAAAACCTAAACCCTAAAACCCTAAAACCTAAACCCTAAAACCCAAAACCCTAAAAACCCTAAACCCTAAACCTAAACACTAAAAACCCTAAAAACCCTTAAAAAACCCCAAACCCAAAACCCTAAAAACCCTAAAAACCCTAAACCCTAAAACCCTAACCCCTAACCCCCTAAACCCTAAACCCTAAACCCTAAACCCTAAACCCTAAAACCCTAAAACCCCTAACCCCTAAACCCCTAAACCCTAAACCCTAAACCCTAAAACCCTAAACCCTAAACCCTAAACCCTAAACCCTAAACCCTAACCCCTAAACCCTAAACCCCTAAAACTCGAAAACCCTAAACCCCAAAACCCCTAAAACCCTAAAACCTAAACCCCTAAACCCTAAAACCCCTAAACCCCTAAAACCCTAAAACCTAAACCCTAAAAACCCTAATCCTAAAAACCCTAAACCCTAAAAACCCTAAACCCTAAAAACCCTAAACACCCTAAACCCTAAACCCTAAACCCTAAAAACTCCAAAACCCAAACCCCAAAACCCTAAAACCCTAAACCCCTAAACCCCTAAACCCTAAACCCTAAACCCTAAAACCCTAAAACCCTAAACCCTAAAAACCCTAAAACCCTAAAACCCTAAAACCCTAAACCCTAAACCCTAAACCCTAAAACCCCTAAACCCCAAAACCCTAAACCCTAAACCCTAAAACCCTAAAAACCTAAAAACCCTAAAAACCCTAAAACACTAAAAACCCTAAACCCCTAAAAACCCTAAACCCTAAACCCTTAAACCCTAAACCCTAAACCCTAAACCCCTAAAACCCCTAAAACCCTAAACCCCTAAACCCTAAACCCTAAACCCCTAAACCCTAAAACCTAAAACCCTAAAACCTAAACCCTAAACCCTAAAACCTTAAACCCTGAACCCTAAACCCTAAAACCCTAAACCCTAAACCCTAAAAAAGCCTACCCC
>JACVBY030000039.1:0-45260 GCA_017589505.3 Metroxylon sagu
AGGCCACTGAGCGCAGGCACTGAGCCGCCAGGCCCGCCCCGTCGCCCAGGCCTGGCCCTGGCAGCCTGAGCCTGAGCCTGGGCCTGAGCCTGGGCCCAGGCCTGAGAGCCTGGGCCTGAGCCTGGGAGCCTAAGGCCTGAGGCCTGGGCCTGGGCCTGGGCCTGAGCCTCCTGGGCCTCCTGAGGCCTGGGCCCAAGGCCTGAGCCCTGAGCCCTGAGCCTGGGCAAGGCCTGGGCCTGGGCCTAAGGCCTGAGAGGGCCCTGAAGGCCTGAGGCCCTGGGGGCCTGAGCCTGAGCCCTGGGGCCCTGAGCCTGGGCCTAGGCCCTGAGCCTGAGCCTGAGCCTGAGCCTAAGGCCTGAGCCTGAGCCTGAGCCTGGGCCTGAGCCCTGGGCCCTGGGCCTGAGCCTGAGCCTGGAGCCTGGGCCCTGGGGCCTGAGCCTGAGGAGGCCTGGGAGCCTGAGCCCTGAGCCCTGCCAGGCCCTTGAGCCTGGGCCTGAGCCTGAGCCTGGGGGCCTGGGGCCTGGGCCTGAGCCTGAGGCCTGGGGCCTGAGCCTGGAGCCCGAGGCCTGAGCCTGGGCCTGGGCCTGAGCCTGGGGCACTGGGCCTGAGCCTGGGCCCTGGGCCTGAGCCAGGCCTGGGGCCTGAGCCTGGGGCCTGGAGCCTGGGCCTGGGAGCCGCCAGGCCTGAGCCTGGGCCTGAGGCCCTGGGGAGCCCCTGAGCCTGAGCCGCCAGGCCCTGGGGCCCAAGGCCTGGGCCTGAGCCTGGGCCTGAGCCTGAGCCTAAGGCCTGGGCCTGGCCGCCAAGGCCTGAGCCTGAGCCGCCCAGGCCTGGGCCACCTGGGGCCCAGGCCTGGGCCCTGAGCCTGAGCCTGAGCCCTGAGCCTGGGCCTGGGCCTGGGCCCAGGCCTGGGCCTGAGCCCTGGGGCCTGGGGCCTGGGCCTGAGGGGGCCCTGGGCCTGGAGCCTGGGAGCCTGGGGCCTGAGCCTGAGCCCTGAGCCCTGAGCCTGAGCCTGGGGCACCAGGCCCTGAGCCTGGGCCTGGGCCTGAGCCACCAGGCCTGGGCCTGAGCCTGGGCCCTGAGCCTGAGCCTGGGCCTGGGCCTGAGCCTGGGCCTGAGGCCTGGGCCCTGGGCCTGAGCCTGGGCCCTGAGGGCCTGGGGCCTGGGAGCCTGAGGCCCTGAGCCTGGGCCTGAGGCCTGGGCCTGGGCCTGAGAGCCTGGGCCCAGGCCTGGGGCCTGCCCAGGCAGCCTGGGCCTGGGGCCTGAGCCCTGAGCCTGAGCCCTGAGCCTGGGCCTGAGCCCTGGGCCTGAGAGGCCAGGCCAGGCCCTGAGCCTGGGGCCTGAGCCTGAGGCCTGGGCCCTGGGCCAGGCCTGGGGGCCTGAGCCTGGAGCCTGAGCCTGGGGCCTGAGCCTGGGCCTGGGAGCCCTGGGGCCCTGGGCAGCCAGGCCTGGGCCTGAGAGCCTGGGCCCTGGGCCTGAGCCAGGCCTGGGCCTGGGGCCCTGGGGCCCTGAGCCTGAGCCTGGGGCCTGGGCCTGGGGCCTGAGCCCTGAGCCCTGAGGCCTGGAGGCCTGAGCCTGAGGGCCCTGGGCCTGGGGCCTGAGGCCTGGGCCTGGGCCTGGGGCCTGGGCCTGAGCCTGGGCCTAAGGCCTGGGCCTGAGCCTGAGCCTGAGCCTGGGCCCTGGGGGCCTGGGCCTGAGCCTGAGCCTGAGCCTGAGCCTGGGGCCTGGGCCTGGGGCCACAAGGCCCTGAGCCCAGGCCTGAGGCCTGGGGCCACAAGGCCTGGAGCCCTGGGCCTGAGCCCTGGGCCTGGAGCCTGAGCCACAGGCCCAGGCCTGGGAGCCTGAGGCCTGGCCTGAGCCTGGCCTGAGCCCTGAGCCTGAGCCCTGAGCCTGGGCCTGGGCCCTGAGCCCCTGAGCCTGGGCCTGGGCCTGGGCCTGGGCCTGGGGCCTGAGAGCCTGGGCACAGGCCTGGGCCTGAGCCGCCAGGCCCAAGGGCCTGGAGCACAGCCCTGGGCCTGAGCCTGGGGCCTGGGCCACAGGCCTGGGCCTGAGGCCCTGGGCCTGAGGCCTGGGAGCCTGAGCCTGGGGCCCAAGGCCTGAGCCTGAGCCTGAGGCCTGAGAGCCTGAGCCCTGGAGCCTGAGCCTGAGCCCGCCTGGGCCCCTGAGCCTGGGCCTGAGCCTGAGCCTGGGGCCAGGCCTGGGCCTGAGCCCTGGGCCTGAGCCTGAGCCTGAGCGCCAGGCCCTGGGAGCCTGGGAGCCTGAGCCTGGGCCTGAGCCCAGGCCTGGGAGCCTGGGCCTGAGCCCTGAGCCTGAGGCCTGAGCCACAGGCCTGGGGCCTGAGCCCTGGGCCTGAGCCTAGGGCCAGGCCTGAGCCTGGGCCTGGGGCCCAGGCCTGGGCCTGGGCCTGGGCCTGGGCCTGAGCCCAGCCAAGGCCCTGGGCCTGGGGGCCTGAGCCAAGGCCTGGGGCCTGAGCCCTGAGCCTGGGCCTGGGGCCTGAGGCAGGCCTGGGCCTGAGCCTGGGCCTGGGGCCTGGGCCTGGGCCTGGGCCCTGGGGCCACAAGGCCTGGGGCCCTGGGCCTGAGCCCCAGGCCTGAGCCCTGAGCCCTGGGCCGCCTGGGCCCTGAGGGGCCAGGCCCGCCAGGCCTGGGCCTGAGCCTGGGCCCGCCAGGCCTGAGCCCCCAAGGCAGCCCAGGCCTGGGGGCCCTGGGCCTGAGCCTGAGGCCTGAGGCCTGGGGCCTGAGCCTGGGCCTGAGCCTGAGCCTGGAGCCTGGGCCACCAGGCCTGGGCCTGAGGCCTGGGCCTAAGGCCTGAGCCTGAGGGCCTGAGCCTGGAGCCTGGGCCTGGGTGAGCCTGGGCCTGAGCCTGGAGCCTGAGAGCCTGAGCCTGGGCCTGAGGCCTGAGCAAGGCCTGAGCCTGAGAGCCTGAGGGCCTGAGCCTGGGCCTGAGCCCTGAGCCTGGCCCAGCCCAGGCCCTGGGCCTGAGCCTGGGCCTAAGGCCTGAGCCCAGGGCCTGAGCCTGAGAGCCCTGGGCCTGGGCCTGGGGCCTGGGCCTGAGGCCTGAGGCCTGAGCCTGGGCCTGAGCCTGGGCCTGAGCCTGAGCCTGAGCCTGGGCCCTGGGCCTAAGGCCTGGGGGCCCGGCCTGGGCCCTGAGCCCTGAGGAGCCCAGGGCCTGAGGCCCAGGCCTGGGGCCTGGGCCTGGGCCACAGGCCTGGGCCTGAGCCTGGGCCCTGGGCCTGAGCCTGGGGCCTGAGCCTGAGGCCAGGCAAGGCCTGAGCCTGGGGCCTGGGCCCTGGGGCCCTGAGCCTGGGCCTGGGGCCTGGGGCCTGGGCCTGGGGCCACCAGGCCTGGGGCCTGAGGCCTGGGCCTGAGCCAGGCCTGAGCCTGAGCCTGGGCCTGGGGCCGCCAGGCCTGAGGCCTGGGCCTGGGGCCTGAGCCTGAGCCGCCCAGGCCGCCAGGCCTGAGCCTGGGCCTGAGGCCTGAGCCTGCCTGAGCCTGAGCCTGGCCGCCAGGCCTGAGCCTGAGCCTGGGCCGCCAGGCCCTGAGCCCGGCCTGAGCCTGAGCCCAGGCCCCAGGCCTGAGCCAGGCCTGAGCCTGGGGCCTGGAGCCTGAGGCCCCAGGCCTGGGCCCCTGGCAGCCGCCTGGCCGCCCAGGGCCTGGGCCCGGCCGCCAGGCCTGGGCCTGAGCCCAGCCTGGCCGCCCGGCCGCCCGGCCTGGGCCTGGGCCCGGCCTGGGCCCTGAGCCTGGGCCTGAGCCTGGGCCTGGGCCTGAGCCTGGGCCTGAGCCTGGGCCTGAGCCCTGAGCCTGAGGCCTGGGCCTGAGCCTGGGCCTGAGCCAGGCCTGGGCCTGAGCCTGGGCCACCAGGCCTGGGGCCCCAGGCACAGCCAGGCCTGAGCCTGGGCCTGAGCCTGGGCCTGAGCCTGGGCCCGCCAGGCCTGGGCCTGGCCAGGCCCTGGGCCGCCAGGCCTGGGCCGCCAGGCCCTGGGCCCACTGAGGCCTGGGCCTGAGCCTGAGCCCAGGCCTGAGCCTGGGCCTGGGCCTGGGCCTGAGCCTGAGCCTGGAGCCTGAGCCTGGGAGGCCTGGGCCTGAGCCTGGCCAGGCCTGGCCGCCAGGCCTGAGCCCGCCAGGCCAGGCCTGGGCCTGAGCCTGGGCCTGAGCCTGAGGCCGCCTGAGCCTGGGCCTGAGCCTGGGCCTGGCCGGCCGCCAGGCCTGGGCCTGAGCCTGGGCCTGGGCCTGGGGCCTGAGCCGCCAGGCCTGGGCCTGAGCCAGGCCTGGAGCCTGGGCCGCCAGGCCTGAGCCTGGGCCTGGGCCTGAGCCGCCCGGCCTGGGAGCCAGGCCTGAGCCGCCAGGCCTGGGCCTGAGCCTGGGCCCAGGCCCGCCCAGGCCTGGGCCTGGGCCTGAGCCTGAGCCGCCAGGCCTGGGCCTGAGCCGCCAGGCCTGAGCCTGAGCCTGAGCCTGAGCCTGGGCCTGAGCCCAGGCCTGAGCCTGAGCCTGAGCCTGAGCCTGAGCCTGAGCCCTGAGCCCGCCAGGCCTGAGGCCGCCAGGGCCTGGAGCCTGAGCCTGGGCCACAGGCCCTGGCCTCCTGAGCCTGAGCCTGAGCAGCAGCCTGGCCTGAGCCTGAGCCTGGGCCTGGGCCTGAGCCCTGAGCCCCTGGCCCTGAGCCTGGGCCTGAGCCTGAGCCTGGGCCCCAGGCCCAAGGCCTGGGCCTGGGCCTGGAGCCTGGGCCCTGAGCCTGGGCCTGGGCCTGGGCCTGGGCCACCAGGCCTGAGCCCCAGGCCCTGGGCCTGGGGCCTGGGCCTGAGCCTGGGCCTGGGCCTAAGGCCTGAGCCTGGGCCTGAGCCTGGGCCTGGGGCCTGGAGCCTGGCCAGGCCTGAGCCTGAGCCTGAGCCTGGGCCAGGCCCGCCCCGCCTGGGCCCTGAGCCTGAGCCTGAGCCTGGGCCCTGAGCCTGGGCCTGAGCCTGGGCCTGAGCCTGAGCCTGGGAGCCTGAGCCTGAGCCTAAGGCCTGAGCCTGGGCCTGAGCCTGGGCCCTGGGCCTGAGGCCTGGGCCTGAGCCTGAGGCCCGCCAGGCCTGAGCCTGGGCCTGGGGCCTGAGCCTGGGCCTGGGCCTGAGCCTGAGCCTGAGCCTGGGCCTGGAGCCTGAGCCTGGGCCTGAGAGCCTCCCCAGGCCTGAGCCTGAGCCTGCCAGGCCTGAGCCTGGAGCCTGAGCCTGGGCCTGGGCCTGAGCGGAGCCCTGGCCGCCTGAGCAGGCCCTGAGCCCTGGGCCTAGGCCTGGGCCTGGGCCTGAGCCTGGAGCCTGAGCCTGGGCCTGGGCCTGAGCCTGAGCCTGGGGGCCAGCCTGGCCACCAGGCCTGAGCCTGAGCCTGGGCCTGAGCCTGAGCCTGAGCCTGAGCCTGAGCCTGGGCCTGAGCCTGGCCCAGGCCTGAGCCTGAGCCTGGGCCCTGAGCCTGGGGCCAGGCCTGAGCCCTGAGGCCTGAGGCCTGGGCCTGGGCCTGAGCCTGAGGCCTGAGCCTGGGGCCTGGGGGCCTGAGGCCTGGGCCTGAGCCTGAGCCTGGGCCTGAGAGGCCTGGGCCTGAGCCTGGGCCTGGGCCTGAGCCTGGGCCTGAGCCTGGGCCTGGGCCTGGGCCTGAGCCCAGGGCCTGGGCCTAAGGCCTGAGCCTGGAGCCTGAGCCCTGAGCCTGGGCCTGAGCCTGAGCCTGAGCCCTGAGCCCTGGGCCTGGGCCTAAGGCCTGGGCCTGAGGGAGCCTGAGCCTGGGCCTGAGCCTGAGGGCCTGAGGCCTGGGCCTGGAGCCCAAGGCCACTGAGCCTGAGCCTGGGCCTGGGCCTGAGCCTGAGCCTGGGCCCTGAGGCCTGCCTGGGCCCTGAGCCTGAGCCTGAGCCTGGGCCTGGGGCCACTGGGCCTGAGCCTGGGCCTGGGCCTGAGGCCTGGGGGCCTGGGCCTGGGCCAAGGCCCAGCCTGGGCCCTGAGCCTGGGCCTGAGCCCCAGGCCTGAGCCTGGGGCCTGAGCCCGCCGGCCTGGGCCTGGGCCCAGGCCTGGGCCTGAGCCTGAGCCTGAGCCTGGGCCTGGGCCTGGGCCTGAGCCTGAGCCTCCTGGCCGCCTGGGCCCAGGCCTGAGCCTGAGCCTGGGCCTGGAGCCTGAGCCTGGGCCGCCAGGCCTGGGCCTGAGCCTCCTGAGCCTGAGCCGCCCAGGCCGCCAGGCCCCAGGCCCCAGGCCTGAGCCTCTGAGCCTGAGCCCCAGGCCTGCCAGGCCGCCTGGGCCTGGGCCTGGGCCGCCTGAGCCCAAGCAGGCCTGGGCCCCAGGGCCCTGAGCCTGGGCCTGAGCCTGGGCCCTGAGCCTGGGCCTGGGCCTGGGCCTGAGGCCTGGGAGCCTGAGCCTGAGCCTGGGCCCCAGGCCCTGAGCCTGAGCCCCAGGCCAGGCCTGGGCCTGGGCCTGGAGCCGCCTGAGCCTGAGCCTGAGCCCTGAGCCGCCAGGCCTGAGGCCTGGGCCTGGCCGCCAGGCCTGAGCCTGAGCCTGGGCCTGGAGAGCCTGGGGAGCCTGAGCCCGCCAGGCCCCGGCCCTGAGCCTGAGCCTGAGCCTGAGCCCAGGCCTGAGCCTGAGCCTGAGCCTGGGGCTGAGCCTGAGCCTGAGCCTGGGCCTGGGCCCCAGGCCTGAGCCTGAGCCTGAGCCTGGGCCTGGGCCCCTGGGCCCTGAGCCTGGGCCTGGGCCTGAGCCTGGGCCCAGGCCTGGGCCAGGCCAGGCCTGGGCCTGAGCCCCAGGCCTGGGCCTGGGCCCTGGGGCCTGGGCCGCCAGGCCTGCCCTGAGGCCTGGGCCTGGGCCTGAGCCTGGGCAGGGCCCCAGGCCCTGAGCCTGGCCAGGAGCCTGGGAGCCTGGGCCTGAGCCTGAGCCTGGGCCTGGGCCTGGGGCCTGAGCCTGGGGCCTGGGCCTGAGGCCTGGGCCTGGGCCTGAGCCTGGGCCTGAGAGCCTGGGGCCTGAGCCTGAGCCTGAGCCTGGGCCTGGGCCTGAGCCTGGAGCCTGGAGCCAGGGCCTGAGCCTGGGCCTGAGGCCTGGGCCTGGAGCCTGGGCCTGGGCAGCAGGCCTGGGCCTGGGCCTGAGCCGCCAGGCCTGAGCCTGGGCCTGAGCCGCCCAGGCCGCCAGGCCTGGGGCCTGAGCCTGAGCCCAGCCTGGGCCCAGGCCGCCAAGGCCTGGGCCTGGGCCTGAGCCTGGGCCGCCCAGGCCGCCTGGGCCTGGGCCGCCAGGCCCTGAGCCTGAGCCTGGGCAGCAGGCCTGAGCCTGAGCCTGGGCCTGGCCCTGAGCCCTGGGCCTGAGCCTGAGCCTGAGCCTGGGCCCGGCCTGAGGCCTGAGCCTGAGCCTGGGCCAAGGCAGCAGGCCTGAGCCTGAGCCTGAGGCCGCCAGGCCGCCAGGCCTGGGCCTGAGCCGCCTGGGCCTGAGCCTGAGCCCTGGAGCCAGGCCTGGGCCGCCAGGCCAGGCCTGAGCCCTGAGCCTGGCCCTGGGCCCTGGGCCTGGGCCTGAGCCTGGGCCTGAGCCCTGGGCCTGGGCCTGGGCCTGGGCCTGGGCCTGGGCCTGAGCCAGGCCTGAGCCTGAGCCTGGGCCTGAGCCTGGGCCTGGGCCAGGCCGCCCAGGCCTGAGCCTGGGCCCAGGCCTGAGCCTGAGCCAAGCCTGGGCCTGAGCCCCCTGGCCGCCAGGCCTGAGCCTGAGCCTGAGCCTGGCCTGGCCTGAGCCTGGGCCTGAGCCTGAGGCCTGGGCCTGAGCCTGGGCCTGAGCCCTGAGCCTGAGCCTGGGCCAGGCCCCAGGCCTGGCCCCGCCAGGCCTGAGCCCCGCCCAGCCTGGGCCGCCCTGGGCCAGGCCCTGGCCCCTGAGCCCGCCAAGCCGCCGAGCCTGGGCCTGAGCCCTGGGCCTGGCCCCTGGGGCCTGGGCCTGAGCCTGAGCCTGGGCCTGAGCCTGGGCCTGAGCCTCTGAGCCCTGGGCCTGAGCCTGGGCCTGCCTGGGCCTGAGGCCTGAGAGGCCTGGCCAAGGCCTGAGGCCTGGCCCTGAGCCTGAGCCTGGCCTGGGCCTGAGCCCCCAGGCCTGCCCTGGGTCCTGAGCCTCTGAGCCTGGGCCTGAGCCTGAGCCTGAGCCTAAGGCCTGAGCCTGAGCCTGAGCCCTGAGCCCCAGGCCCTGAGCCTGAGCCTGAGCCTCCCTGAGCCTGGGCCTGAGCCTAAGGCCCAGGCCTGAGCCTGAGGCCTGAGCCTGAGCCTGGGCCTGGAGCCCTGAGCCTGAGCCCTGAGCCCTGAGGCCCTGAGCCTGAGCCTGCCTGGGCCTGGGCCTGAGCCTGAGCCTGAGAGGCCAGGCCTGAGCCTGAGCCTGAGCCTGGGGCCTGGGCCTGAGCCTGGGCCTGAGCCTGAGCCTGAGCCTGGGCCTGGCCTGAGCCTGGGCCTGAGCCTGAGGCCTGAGCCGCCAGGCCGCCTGGGCCTGAGCCTGAAGGCCTGAGCCTGGGGCCCCAGGCAGCCAGGCCCTGAGCCTGAGCCTGGGGCCTGAGGGCCGCCTGAGCCTGAGCCTGAGCCTGGGCCTGGGCCTGAGCCTGAGCCTGGGCCTGAGCCTGAGCCTGAGCCCCTGGGCCTGAGCCTGGGCCTGAGCCTGGGCCTGAGCCGCCAGGCCTGGGCCTGAGCCTGAGCCTGGGCCACAGGCCTGGGCCCTGAGCCTGGGCCTGAGCCCAAGGCCTGGGGCCTGAGCCTGGGCCTGGAGCCCTGGGCCCTGGGCCAGCCTGAGAGCCTGGGCCTGGAGCCTGGGCCTGGGCCCTGGGCCTGGGCCTAAGGCCTGGGCCCTGGGCCCTGGGCCTGAGCCCAGGCCCAGGCCTGGGCCTGAGCCTGAGCCTGGGCCTGAGCCTGGGCCTGAGCCCTGAGCCTGAGCCTGGGCCTGAGCCTGGGCCTGAGCCTGAGCCTGGGCCCAGGCCTGGGCCTGGGGCCTGAGCCTGAGCCTGAGCCTGGGCCAGGCCTGGGCCTGGGGCCTGGGCCTGAGCCTGGGCCTGAGGCCTGAGCCTGGGCCACAAGGCCTGAGCCTGAGCCTGCCAGGCCGCCAGGCCTGGGCCTGAGCCTGGGCCTCCTGAGCCTGAGCCCTGAGCCAGGCCGCCAGGCCCTGAGCCTGGAGCCTGGGGCCTGGGCCTGAGCCTGGGCCGGCCACAAGGCCCTGAGCCTGGGCCTGAGCCTGGGAGCCTGGGCCAGGCCTGAGCCTGAGCCTGGGCCCTGGGCCAGGCCTGGGCCTGAGCCCTGAGCCTGAGCCTGGGCCCTGGGCCCTGGGCCTGGGCCTGAGCCGCCAGGCCTGGGCCTGGGCCTGGAGCCTGAGCCTGGGAGCACGGGCCTGAGCCTGGGCCTGAGCCTGAGGGAGCCTGAGGCCTGGGCCTGGGCCTGAGCCTGGGGCCTGGGGCCCTGAGAGCCTGGAGCCTGAGCCTGAGCCTGAGAGCCTGGGCCTGAAGGCCTGGGCCTGGGCCTGAGCCCGGCCACAGGCCTGAGCCTGGGCCTGAGCCTGGGGCCTGGAGCCTGGGCCTGAGCCTGAGGGCCTGGGCCTGAGCCTGAGGCCCTGGGCCCTGAGCCTGAGCCTGGGCCTGGGCCTGGGCCACAAGGCCTGGGCCTGAGGCCTGAGCCTGAGCCTGGGCCTGAGCCTGGGCCCACTGAGCCTGAGCCTGGGGCCTGAGCCTGGGGCCTGAGAGCCTGAGCCTGGGCCTGAGCCTGGCCTGAGGCCTGAGCCTGGGGCCTGGGCCTGGGCAGCAGGCCTGAGCCTAGGCCACTGAGCCTGGGCCTGGGCCCTGGCCTGAGCCTGAGAGCCTGGGCCTGGGGGCCTGGGCCTGAGCCCAAGGCCTGGAGCCTGAGAGCCTGAGCCTGAGCCTGGGCCCTGAGCCTGAGCCTGAGGCCTGGGAGCCTGGGCCTGAGAGCCTGAGCCTGGGCCTAAACCACTAAACTAAACCTAAGCCTAAAACCTAAAACCCTAAAACCACAAACCTGGCCACCCGCCTAGCCTGGGCCCCTAAACCTAAAACCCTAAACCCTAAAAACCCTAAACCCTAAACCCTAAACCCTAAAACCCTAAAACCTAAACCCTAAACCCTAAAACCCTAAACCCTAAACCCTTAAAATCTTAAACCCTAAAACCTTAAACCCTAAAACCCTAAACCTTAAAACCTTAAACCCTTAAACCCTTAAACCTTAAACCCCTAAACCCCTAAAACTCTAAAACCCTAAACCCTAAACCCCTAAACCCTAAACCCTAAAACCTAAACCCTAAACCCTAAACCCTTAAACCTAAACCCTTAAACCCTAAACCTTAAACCCTAAACCCTTAAACCCTAAACCCTTAAACCTAAACCCTTAAACCCTAAACCCTTAAACCCTTAAACCCTAAAACCCTAAAACCTAAAACCCTAAACCCTAAAACCTAAACCCTAAACCCTAAAACCCTAAAACCCTAAAACCTAAACCTTAAACCCTAAACCCTAAAACCCTTAAACCTTAAACCCTAAACCTTAAACCCTTAAACCCTTAATGTCGGGACCTCTCCCCGACACATGCCAACTTATAGAAATTTGGCTAGAGTTCTACTAGTCTTATGGTATGGACCATAAGGCACACGTGAACTCTAGCCAAATTTCTATAAGTTGGCATGTGTCGGGGAGAGGTCCCGATAAGGTTTTTGGTATCAGAGCAGTCATTAGGTCTTAAGGGCATAAGTATGAGTCTAACATAGTTGAGTGTAGTCTGAATGATGAATCTAATTAAATGAATTATGTTTTGTAGGATGGTTAATACAAGGACAAGCAAGGAAGGAGAGCAGTCCTCAGGGAGAGGTAGAGGTAGGGGTAGACCCAGATGGGTGAGTAGGGGAGTCCAGCCCAGTAGAGTATCTTCTAGTGATCCACCATCTGATGATGCAAGGATGGGTATACCTCCAGAGCATCTGCATGAGTCTCCTTCACTGTCCACTACTCCAGTGCCAGTGGGACCATCTTCGGCATAGACCCCAGGGCAGAGTGTGCCAGACTTAGTGGGGATGATTACCCAGGCAGTCATGGCAGCAGTGGCCTCTAGTTCCAGTTTACAGTCTAAAAATCTTGAGGCAGAAAGAAATGTAGAGAGAGCTAGGAAGTTGGGGGCTCTAGAGTTTCAGGGGACTATTGACCCCATTCAGGCTGATGCATGGCTTCAGAAAATAGAGAGGGTCTTTGAGGTGATGAAATGCTCTGAGGAGCAAAGGTTGAGCATTGCAACCTTTACGGTAGAGCGGGGCCCGGGCTGGTGGAAGTCTATCGGCGGTAGGCGGCCACGAGGGGTAGAAATAACACAGGAGGACTTTAAAAAGAAATTTTATTAGCAATACTATTCAGAGGTGTATAAGGATCAGAAGAGGAGGGAATTCCTAAACCTGACCCAGGGGAAGATGTCAGTAGCTGAGTATGAAGCTACTTTTATTGAATTATCCCATTTTGCTGAAGCCCTAGTAGTGGATGAAAGGGAAAAGAGCAGATTATTTCAAGATGGGCTGAATCTCCAGATAAAGGCTAAGACCAGTATGCATTGTTATGGTAATTATTCAGAGTTGGTACAAGGAGCACTTAAGGCAGAAGAGATAGAGAAAGAGTTCCTCAGTAGAAGACTAGAGAGGTCAAAAAGGAGTGCACCCAATTTTCCTTCAGGTGCAGGAGGAACTCAGCAGTTTAAGAAACCTCAAAGGGTAGGACAATTTAGTTCCAACTATAGAGCTCCTGTAGAAGTTGGAAGGGGATCAGTATCTATGTCAGTGTCCAGCCCAGTCCAGAGGAAACAAATTCAGGAAGGAGTGTCTCAGGCTGGGGGTAGCAGAATAGCAGGGGAGAGAGTAGACCAGAGCCGCTCTTTTGGAAGCAGGAGAACTGTTCCTCAGTGTAGTATCTATGGGAAGATGCATTTTGGGGAGTGTAGAAAGGGTCTCAGGGGTGTTATATCTGTGGCCAGATGGATCACATGAAGAGGGATTGCCCTAGGAGAGTACAGAGCAGTGACTACCCTCAGGGATCAGTTGCACTTAGGGGGCAGTCTCAGTCGGTCAGAAGAGGAGATAGTAATGTACTAGCTCCAGCCAATCAGTTGGGATCCAGTGCCAGTCGGCAGGGATCAATCCCTAGTGCTCCAAGGGCTGAAGCTAGAGTCTTTGCGATGACCAGACAGGAAGCTCAGGTCATCCCAGATGTGGTGACAGGTATGCTATCCATCTGTGATCATAATGCTTATGTTTTAATTGACTCTGGATCCACACACTCATTCATATCAGTAGATTTCACTAAGCATCTAAATAAAGAAGTGAATAAGTTGGATAGTCAGCTAGTAGTATCTATGCCAGTAGGGAAACCCTTCATTGCAGATCAAGTGTATAGAAACTGTGCTATTTCAGTTGAGGGTCAAGACCTGGCAGCAGATTTGATCCCATTAGAGCTAAAAGAGTTTGATGTTATTCTAGGGATGGATTGGCTATCCGTGCATGGGGCCAAAGTAGATTGTTCAAAGAAGGAGGTAGTGTTTCATGCCTCAGATGGTAAGAAGGCCTATTTTATAGGTGAGAGAAGAGTGTTACCCTCATGTATGATTTCAGCTTTGACAGCTGGTAGAATGCTGAGAAAGGGGTATGAGGCCTTACTAGCATGTGTAGTGAATGTAGAGGGTAATGGCCCAGAGTTGGTGAATATCCCAGTAGCATGTGAATTTCCAGATGTATTTTCTGAGGAATTACCCAGGGTACCACCAGATAGAGAGATGGAGTTCAGTATAGATCTAATCTCAGATGCCAGACCTATAGCCAGGGCACCTTATAGAATGGCTCCAGCAGAGTTAAAAGAATTAAAGGTCCAACTTCAGGAATTGCTTACTAAGGGGTTTATTAGACCTAGTATTTCTCCTTGGGGTGCACCAGTATTGTTTGTAAAGAAGAAGGATGGTACCTTGAGATTGTGTATAGATTATAGACAGCTTAACAAGGTAACCATTAGAAATAATTATCCATTGCCAAGGATAGATGATCTATTTGATCAGCTTCAGGGGGCAGCAGTGTTTTCAAAGATTGACCTCAGATCTGGGTATCATCAATTGAAAATAAAGAAGGAAGATGTGCCAAAGACTGCTTTTAGAACCAGATACGGTCATTATGAATTTTTAGTGATGCCTTTTGGTTTGACTAATGCCCCAGCTGCCTTTATGGGTTTGATGAATCAGGTGTTTCAGAAATTTCTAGATAAATTTGTGATAGTGTTCATTGATGATATCCTAATTTATTCTAGAAATGAAGAAGAACATGAGCAGCATCTGAGGACAGTGTTGCAGATTTTAAGAGAGAAGCAATTGTATGCTAAGTTGAGTAAGAGTGAATTCTGGCTAGATAAAGTGAACTTTTTGGGGCATGTAATTTCAGTTCAGGGTATTATGGTAGATCCCCAAAAAGTAGAGGCCATAATGAATTGGGAAGCACCTACTAATCAAACAGAAGTGAGGAGTTTCTTGGGCTTAGCAGGATATTATAGAAGATTTATAGAAAATTTCTCTATCATAGCCTCACCCATGACTAAACTGCTAAGAAAGAATACCATATTTGAATGGTCCAGTGAGTGTCAGGAAAGTATGAATGAATTGAAAGGGAAATTGACGTCAGCTCCAGTACTTACACTCCCAGACAGTAGCAATGATTATGTGATATATAGTGATGCATCTCTTAAAGGGTTGGGGTGTGTGTTGATGCAGAATGGGAAGGTGATTGCCTACATTTCTAGACAGCTAAGATCCCATGAAGAGAATTATCCCACTCATGATTTAGAATTAGCAGCAGTAGTGTTTGCTTTAAAAGTATGGAGACACTATCTTTATGGGAGGAGATGCCAGATATTTACTGATCACAAGAGCCTTAAGTATATCCTAACCCAGAAAGAACTGAATCTTAGGCAAAGGAGATGGATTGAATTGATAAAGGATTATGACTGCACTATAGAGTATCACCCAGGGAAGGCCAATGTAGTGGCTGATGCTTTGAGTAGAAAGTCCACAGCAACTCTAGCCTCCATTAGAGCAGTGCAGCTACCTCTGATGATAGAATTAAGGGAGTTAGATGCAGAGTTGGCAGTAGATAGTTCAGGGGTTTTACTAGCAAATTTCAGAGTTAGACCAAGGATACTTGAGGAAATAAGGGAGGCTCAGGTAAAGGATCCGCGATTCTGAAAGCTAAGGAACTAGTGCAGAATGGATCCCAATCAGAATTTTCAATCAGGGATGATGGTATGATATTATTCAAGGGCCGAATATGTGTGCCAGCAGCAGAATCCCTGAGAGAGCAAATTTTGGAGGAAGCCCATAGTTCAGCCTATGCAATGCACCCAGGAAGTACTAAGATGTATAGGACTATTAAACAAAGTTATTGGTGGAATGGGATGAAAAAGGAGATAGCTGGGTTTGTTTCTAAATGTTTAGTGTGCCAGCAAATTAAAGCAGAACATCAAAGCCCAGCTGGCAAAATGCAACCATTATTTGTGCCAGAATGGAAGTGGGAGCACATTACTATGGACTTTGTTGTAGGTCTCCCAAAGACAAGGAGAGGCAATGATTCTATTTGGGTGATAGTAGATAGGCTGACTAAGTCTGCTCACTTTTTGCCTATCCAGATTTCATTTACCTTGGATAGATTAGCAAAACTATATGTAGATGAAATTGTAAGTAGACATGGAGTACCGGTATCTATTGTATCAGATAGAGATCCAAGGTTTTCCTCTCATTTTTGGGTAGAGCTGCAGAAAGCTTTAGGCACTAAGCTGAGATTTAGTACAGCTTTTCACCCCCAAACTGATGGGCAGTCAGAGAGGACCATCCAGACACTGGAGGATATGCTGAGAGCATGTGTCATTGAGTTTACAGGAAGCTGGGATGAACACTTACCATTGATAGAGTTTGCATATAATAATAGTTATCATTCTAGCATTGATATGGCACCTTATGAAGCTTTATATGGAAGAAAATGTAGAACCCCAGTGTGTTGGGATGAGGAAGGTGAGAGAAGGCTGTTGGGCCCAGAGTTAGTGCAGCTCACAGCAGACCAAGTTAAGATTATTAGAGCAAAGTTAAAGGCAGCTCAGGATAGACAGAAAAGCTATGCAGATAAGAAGCATAGAGAAGTCAAATTTGAAGTAGGAGATAGAGTATTTTTGAAGGTATCCCCTTGGAAGGGAATAATGAGGTTTGGAAAGAAGGGAAAGTTGAGTCCCAGATACATTGGACCCTATGAGATCATTGAGAAGGTTGGAACACTTGCTTACAGATTAGCCTTGCCACCAGAACTCTCTCAGATACATAATGTGTTCCATGTTTCGATGTGCCAAAAGTATGTATCAGACCTTTCCCATGTAATTCAGTCAGAGCCAGTAGAGTTGCAAAAAGATCTATCTTATGTAGTAGAGCCAGTGCAAATCTTGAGCCATGAGGTTAAGCAGCTCCGTAGTAAGAAAATTCCTCTAGTTAAAGTGCAGTGGCAGAATCACCAGAAGGAGGAAGCTACATGGGAGAGAGAGGATGAGATGAGATTGAAGTACCCTCATTTATTCTAATTGGAAGATAGCTAAATTTCGGGGACGAAATTTCTTTTAGGGGGGAAGGGTTGTAACATCCCGAATCTCAAAGCAGTATCCTAATCTTGAAGCATAAAATTATCATGGATGAAAGGGCACTTTTGAAATTTTATCAATGTCATTTGAACAATTGGTGAGGGGTATAAAGGGAAAGGATACCAAAGTCATTTGAAAATTTGATTAAGGGTAAAGTGGAAAAAAGGATCCTGTCGTCATTCGCAAATTTCTCCAAGGGTAAAGAGGGAATTTGTCAAGGGCTTTTTCATGAGTGGAGAAGGGTAAAAATGCATGGTGAAGAGGTATGCCATGTGGACTTTAAAAGGGCATTTTGGAGATTGGTTTGAGGGTAAATTGGGGATTTGCCAAGGCATTTAAAAACCCCTTAATTCCTTCCCTTCATCCATCGTAAGAAAAATCAAGAGTGAGGGAGAAGAGGGCGGTGGAAGAGGAGAGAAAATTTCAGCCGTGGGGAAGAAGAAAGAAAGAAGAAAAAGAAAAAGAAAGGAAGAAGAAGAAGAAGAAAGGAGGAAGAGAAAGGGAGAAAGCTTGGTGTCTTCTCTTCTTGTCATCCTTAAGGTAAACCCTAAACCTTCTAAGGTTTTAGATAAATGATAAAATCATGTGTTAGAGAGAAAAGGAAAAGAAATAAGAGAGGATTTCATGATTATGAAAATGATGAGGATTTATGTTTGATAGAGGAAAAAGGTAGAGAATTTTGGTATGCATTTAAGGGGCATGCATGCATGTTTCATGGAAAAACCTAGGTATCTGTCGCCTAAATAAATTTATATGTGGTAATATAGGTCAAGGAAATCAAGTAAAGGAACCTTTTCAAGAGGGATAGCAACAGTGGAAAAGAAGAAATAGCATGTGAGTGGGTTTCTCATCTATCTTGTGAAATGTTTCATAATAGTATAGTGATACTTTGCTACAAAATGAGTGTATTATACTAAGTATAGTATCTTCAGAAATCAAATATGGGAAGTAAGAAACCGGTTATAATGTTATTATGTTTGTAAAGCATGTTTAAAAGCAAGGCATGAGTTTAAAGAATAAGTATGGATTTACAGCATGTTTTAAAGCAAGATATGAGTTTCAGACAAAGCATGAGTTTCAGCAAAGTATAGAGTTTCATGAAAAAAAGCATTTCTTGGATAAAACATATGTTTCAGTAAAGCATGGAAATTTTCCTTCAGAGTTATATTTCAAAGTAATGCATGGGCATGCATGAATAGAAATGTTTCAAGAAATTATAGTTGATGGTATATTGGATTATAAACTTATACTTGAGTATTTTTACAGCATACAGCATAAATAGCATTGGGGCATCTATGGGGCTGATCACCCTGTAGACTGTGCCATAGCATGGGCATTGCACACACTATTATAGCCGGCACCTCCTTGCGACTCGATCGTACTATGATCCCTAGGCCAGGGGGGAGTACAAGCTAGATCAGCCCAGTGGGGCAGATTGCAAGCAGCCCAGTGGGGCAAAGAATCACAGCTCAGTAAAGAGCTAGGGTACTATACGAGCCAAGGTGGCTCAGAGATATTAGCCCAGGGGAGGGGTAACCAGGAGGCCCAGGGAAAAGGGGCAAGTTCACACCTGGGGTGAACCGCACATGTGAGGGGTGCCATGTGGTGCGGGGATCCTCGGTGCTCAGTACACTCACCCACGAGAGTACACTGCGGGGAGGGCGACTGTAGGAATGTACCTTAGTGGTAGCACACCCAGCCCATCATCAGGGAATTTTGTAAATGTGATAATTATTTATTTAAATTATATTATTAGAAGCATAAGCTAACTTATAAGTTAACCTATCTCATTTATAAAAATATATGTATCGATTGCGATATGTTGCGCTGATATACTTATGAGCTTATAAAGTGATTCTCAACTTCTTTTCATAGTTAGATGGTTATCCAGTCACTAAGACTTAGGTCTCACCCCTCTTGTGTTCGCATTTTTATTTTAGATCAGTGTTAAAAATTCTTCGGGACTAGCAGCTGAGTCTAAAGTATTTAAAGACTAAGCAGGTGGGCTTAGCATTTTAGTTTCAATACCGAAATTTTTGTATGTGTTATTAGTGCTTGGGGAGAGAGTTGGTGGATGTAAAAAGGGATTGTAAGGTATATTTTGTATATTAAGAGTGGTGATTGAGATGATGATATATGTATATTTATATATGTGAAGTTGTAATTATATGATGTAAATATCAAGCTTGGCCTGGAGATGAAAAGTGATGTGTATGTATAAGATGTTTGTAAACTGAGCAGGATCAAATAAATTAGCTGTTGTTGTTTGATGACATATGTGATTTAACTGAGCAGGTTAAATGTTATTGACAGGATTATATATGTTAAGCATGTAACTTATGGGAATTTGATAGAGTTCACGTGTGCCTTATGGTCCATACCATAAGACTAGTAGAACTCTAGCCAAATTTCTATAAGTTGGCATGTGTCGGGGAGAGGTCCCGACACTTAAACCCTTAACCCTAAACCCTTAACCCTAAACCCTTAAACCCTTAAACCCTAAACCCTAAAACCCTAAAACCCTTAAACCCTTAAACCCTTAACCCTAAACCCTTAACCCTTAAACCCTTAAACCGTTAAACCCTTAAACCCTTAAACCTAAACCCTAAACCCTAAACCCTAAACCCTTAACCCTAACCCTAAACCCTAAACCCTAAACCCTAAACCCTAAACCCTAAACCCTAAACCCTTAAACCCTAAACCCTAAACCCTTAAACCCTAAAACCCTAAAACCTAAAACCTAAAGCCCTAAAACCTAAAACCTAAAACCCTAAACCCTAAAACCCTAAAACCCTAAACCCTAAACCCTAAAACCCTAAAACCCTAAAACCCTAAAACCTAAACCCTAAACCCTAAAATCCTAAAACCTTAAAACCCTAAGACCTAAACCCTAAACACTAAACCTTAAACCCTAAACCCTAAACCCTAAAACCTAAACCTAAAACCCTAAAACCCTAAAACCTAAACCTTAAACCCTAAACCCTAAACCCTAAAACCTTAAAACCATAAACCCTAAACCTTAAACCCTAAACCCTAAAACCCTAAAACCCTAAACCCTAAAACCCTAAAACCTAAAACCACTGGGCCTAAAAGCCTGGGGCCGCCAGGCCTGAGCCTGGGCCTGAGCCCTGGGCCTGGGCACAGGCCTGAGCCTGAGCCTAAGGCCTGAGCCTGGGCCCCTGAGCCCTGAGCCGCCAAGGCCCAGGCCTGAGCCTGGGAGCCTGGGCCTGAGCCTGAGCCTGAGCCCTGGGGCCTAAGGCCTGGGGCCCTGAGCCCTGAGCCTGAGGCCTGAGCCTGAGCCTGGGCCTGAGCCCTGGGCCTGGGCCTGAGCCAGGCCTGAGCCTGGGCCTGAGCCTGAGCCTGAGCCTGAGCCTGGGCCAGGCCTGAGCCACCAGGCCTGAGCCTGGGCCAGGCCGCCCAGGCCGCCCGCCTGGGCCGCCCGGCCTGGGCCGCCCAGGCCGCCAGGCCTGAGCCAGGCCTGGGCCTGAGCCTGAGCCCTGGGCCCTGGGCCTGGGCCTGGGCCTGGGCCGCCCAGGCCTGGGGAGCCCAGGCCTGAGCCCGCCAGGCCTGAGCCTGAGCCTGAGCCTGGGCCGCCTGGCCCTGAGCCTGGGCCTGAGCCTGAGCCTGAGCCTGGGCCTGAGCCCTGAGCCCAGGCCCCAGGCCTGGCCCTGAGCCCCAGGCCTGGGCCAGGCCCTGAGCCTGAGCCTGGGCCGCCAGGCCTGAGCCTGGCCGCCCGGCCTGAGCCTGAGCCCGCCCAGGCCTGAGCCTGAGCCTGAGCCTGGGCCTGAGCCTGGCCGCCCAGGCCTGGCCCAGGCCTGAGCCTGAGAGCCTGAGCCTGGGCCTGGGCCTGGGCCCTGAGCCTGAGCCTGGGCCTGAGCCTGGGCCCTGAGCCTGGGCCTGGGGCCCTGGGCCTGAGCCCTGGGCCCTGAGCCTGAGCCCTGAGAGCCTGGGCCTGAGCCTGAGCCCTGAGGCACAAGGCCTGGGCCTGGGCCTGAGCCTGAGCCCTGGGCCCAGGCCTGGGCCTGAGCCAGGCCCGGCCAGGCCTGAGGCCTGAGCCCTGAGCCTGGGCCTGGGCCGCAGGCCCTGAGCCTGAGCCAGGCCTGGGCTGACACCTGGGGCCCTGAGCCTGGGCCTGAGCCTGAGCCCTGGGCAGCCTGGGCCTGGGCCTGAGCCTGGGCCCTGAGCCACAAGGCCTGGAGCCCTGGGCCTGAGGCCTGGGCCTGAGCCTGGAGCCTGAGCCAAGGCCTGAGCCTGGGCCCTGGGCCTGAGCCTGAAGGCCTGAGCCTGAGCCTGGGCCAGGCCTGAGAGCCTGAGCCAGGCCTGGGGCCTGGGGCCTGAGAGGCCTGAGCCTGGGGCCAGGCCTGAGGCCTGGGGCCTGAGCCTGAGCCTGAGCCCCAGGCCTGAGCCCTGAGCCTGGGCCTGAGCCTGAGCCTGAGCCTGAGAGCCTGGGCCTGGCCCTGAGCCTGGGCCTGGGAGCCCAGGCCTGAGCCTGAGCCTGGGCCTGGGCCCTGGAGCCTGAGCCCTGGGCCTGGGCCTGAGCCCTGAGCCTGAGCCTGAGCCTGGGCCTGAGCCTGAGCCTGGGCCCTGGGCCTGAGCCTGGGGCCTGGGCCTGAGCCTGAGCCTGAGCCTGAGCCTGAGCCTGGGGCACTGAGCCTGAGCCTGAGCCTGAGCCTGGGCAAGGCCTGGAGCCTGGGGGCCTGAGCCTGAGGCCCCTGAGCCTGGCCAGGCCTGAGCCCTGAGCCTGGGGCCCCAGGCCCTGAGCCCTGGGCCTGAGGCCCCAGGCCTGGGCCCTGGGGAGCCCTGGGCCTGGGCCTGAGGGCCCTGAGGCCTGAGGCCCTGGGAGCCAAGGCCCTGAGCCCTGAGCCCCAGGGGCCCCAGGCCTGAGGCCTGGAGCCTGAGCCTGGGCCTGGGCCCTGAGCCTGGGCCTGGGCCCTGAGGCCTGAGCCTGAGCCTGGGCCCTGGGCCTGAGCCTGAGCCACCAAGGCCCAGCCAGGCCTGAGCCTGAGGCCTGGGCCTGGGCCTGAGCCTGAGCCTGGGCCTGGGCCTGGGGGCCTGAGGCCTGAAGGCCTGGGCCTGGGCCTGAGCCTGAGCCTGGGCCTGGGCCTGAGCCTGAGGGCCCCTGAGCCTGGGCCCTGGGCCACAGGCCTGAGAGCCTGGGGCCTGGGCCTGGGCCCCTGAGCCTGAGCCTGAGCCTGAGAGCCTGGGGCCTGGGCCCTGGGGCCTGAGCCTGGAGCCTGGGCCTGGGGAGGCCTGGGCCTGGGGCCTGAGAGCCTGAGGGCCACAAGGCCTGGGGCCCTGGAGCCCTGGGCCTGAGCCCTGGGCAGCCTGGGCCCTGAGCCTGAGCCTGGGCCTGGGCCTGAGCCCTGAGCCTGAGCCTGGGAGCCTGAGCAGCCAGGCCTGGGGCCTGAGGCCTGGGCCTGGGCCCTGAGGCCTGGGCCTGGGCCTGAGGCCTGGGGCCCCAGGCCTGGGCCTGAGCCTGAGGCCTGAGGCCCTGAGCCTGGGCCCTGGAGCCTGAGCCCTGGGCCTGGGCCCGCCAGGCCTGAGCCTGGGCCTGGGCCTGGGAGCCCTGGGCCTGAGCCTGAGCCTGGGGCCTGGGAGCCTGGGGCCTGGGCCTGGGCCCTGAGCCTGAGCCCTGGGGCCTGGGCCTGGGCCTGGAGCCTGGGCCTGGGCCCTGAGCCTGGGCCTGGGAGCCTGAGCCTGAGCCTGGGCCTGAGCCAAGGCCCTGAGCCTGGGGCCCAAGGCCCTGAGCCTGCCCTGAGCCCAGGCCCTGAGGCCTGAGGCCACTGAGCCCTGAGCCTGAGGCCCTGAGCCTGAGCCTGGGGCCTGGGCCAAGGCCCTGAGGCCCTGAGCCTGGCCAAGGAGCCTGGGGCCTGAGCCTGGGCCTGGGGCCCTGAGCCCTGGGGCCACAGGCCTGGGCCTGGGGCCCTGAGGCCTGGGCCTGAGCCTGGGCCCAAGGCCTGAAGGCCTGGGGGCCTGAGCCTGAGCCTGAGCCAGGCCCTGAGAGCCTGGGCCCAGGCCTGAGCCTGGGCCTGAGCCCCGCCCAGGCAGCCAGGCCTGAGCCCTGCCTGGGAGCCTGAGAGCCTGAGCCTGAGCCTGGGAGCCTGAGCCTGAGAGCCTGGGGCACCTGGGCCTGAGCCTGGAGCCTGAGCCTGGGCCTGAGGCCTGAGAGCCCCGCCCTGGGCCTGGGGCAGCCAGGCCTGAGCCCAGGCCCTGGGCCGCCCAGGCCTGGGCCCCTGAGCCTGGGCCTGAGGGAGCCTGAGCCACTGAGCCCTGGCCCTGGCCCCTGAAGGCCTGAGGCCTGAGCCTGGGAGCCTGGGCCTGGGCCTGAGCCTGGGCCTCCTGGGCCTGGGAGCCCTGAGGCCCTGAGGCCACAGGCCACCCTGAGCCCTGAGGCCACTGGGAGCCTGAGCCTGGCCGCCAAGCCTGAGCCTGAGGCCCTGGAGCCTGAGCCTGGGGGCCCTGGGCCTGGAGCCTGGAGCCTGAGCCTGAGCCTGAGCCTAAGGCCTGAGCCTGAGCCTGAGGCCTGAGCCTGAGCCCTGGGCCCTGGGCCCCAAGGCCTGGGGAGCCTGGGCCTGAGCCTGAGCCTGGGCCAAAGGCCTGGCCCTGAGCCACCAAGGCCTGAGAGCCTAAGGCCTGAGCCTGAGCCTGCTGGGCCCTGGGCCTGGGCACAAGGCCTGAGGAGCCTGAGGCCTGGGGCCTGAGCCACTGGGCCTGAGCCCTGGAGGCCTGGGCCTGGGCCTGAGCCTGGGAGGCCTGAGCCTGAGAGCCTAAGGCCTGAGCCCAGGCCTGAGCCTGAGCCTGAGCCCGCCTGGGCCTGAGCCTGGGCCTGAGCCCTGAGCCTGAGGCCTGAGGCCTGAGAGCCCTGGGCCTGGGGCCCTGAGGCCCTGAGCCTGGGCCACAGGCCTGAGCCAAGGCCTGAGCCTGGGCCTGAGCCCTGGGGCCTGGGCCTGGGGCCTGAGCCTGAGCCTGGGCCTGGGGCCTGAGCCTGAGCCTGGGCCTGGGAGCCCAGGCCTGAGCCTGGAGCCGCCAGGCCTGAGCCTGAGCCTGAGCCAGGCCTGAGCCTGGGCCTGAGGCCTGAGCCTGAGCCTGGGCCGGCCAGCCAGGCCTGGGAGCCTGGGGCCCACTGAGCCTGGGCCTGAGCCTGGGCCTGGGCCTGAGCCTGAGCCTGAGCCCTGGGCCTGAGCCTGAGCCTGAGCCTGAGCCACAAGGCCTGAGCCTGGGCCTGAGAGCCTGAGCCTGGGGCCTGGGGAGCCTGAGCCTGAGCCTGGGCACCTGAGGCCTGGGAGCCTGGAGCCTGAGCCCAAGGCCTGGAGCCTGGGCCTGGGCCTGAGCCCTGGGCCAGGCCCTGGGCCCAAGGCCTGGGGCCTGAGCCTGGGCCTGGGCCTGGGAGCCTGAGCCTGGGGCCTGGGCCTGGGAGCCTGAGCCCTGGGCCTGAGCCTGGGGCCTGGGCCTGGGGCCTGGGGCACCAGGCCCCTGCCTGAGCCTGGGCCTGAGCCTGAGCCTAAGGCCTGGGCCCTGAGGGCCTGGGCCAAGGCCTGGGGCCTGGGCCTGGGGCCTGGGCCTGGGGGCCTGGGGCCTGGGCCTGAGCCTGGGCCTGGGGCCTGAGCCTGGGGCCTGAGCCTGGGCCTGAGCCTGGGCCAAGGCCAGGCCTGGGGCCTGGGCCTGAGCCTGGGCCTGGGCCTGGGCCCTGAGCCTGAGCCTGAGAGCCTGGGCCACAGGCCTGAGCCTGGAGCCTGGGCCTGGGCCTGAGCCTGGGCCTGGGCCTGGGCCTGGGCCTGAGCCTGGAGCCTGGGCCAGCCTGGGAGGCCTGAGCCTGGGCCAGGCCCTGAGGCCACAAGGCCTGGGGCCTGGGCCCTGAGCCCCCAGGCCTGGGGCCTGAGCCTGGGGCCGCCAGGCCTGAGCCTGAGCCCTGGAGCCTGGGCCTGGAGCCTGAGCCTGGGCCTGAGCCTGGGGCCTGGGCCTGAGCCTGAGCCTGAGCCTGAGCCTGGGGCCAAGGCCTGAGCCTGAGCCTGGGCCTGGGCCTGGGGCCTGGGCCTGGGAGCCTGAGCCTGAGCCTGAGCCTGGGGCCTGGGCCTAAGGCCTGGGGCCTGGGGAGCCTGAGCCTGAGCCTGGGCCTGGGGCCTGAGGCCTGAGCCTGGGCCCTGAGCCTGGCCTGAGCCTGAGCCTGAGCCTGGGGCCGCCCTGAGCCTGAGCCTGGAGCCCAGGCCTGAGCCTGAGGCCTGGGCAGCAGGCCTGAGCCTGGGGAGCCTGGGGCCTGAGCCTGAGCAGGCCTGAGGCCTGGGGCCTGAGAGCCTGAGCCTGGGCCTGAGCCGCCCTGAGCCTGGGCCTGGGCTGAGCCTGAGCCTGGGCCTGGGCCTGGGGCCTGAGGCCCAAGGCCTGGGCCTGGGCCTGAGCCTGAGCCTGAGCCTGAGCCTGGGCCTGAGGCCTGGGCCTGAGCCCTGGGCCTGAGGCCTGGAGCCTGAGCCTGGGGCCTGAGGCCTGAGCCTGGGGCCCAGGCCTGGGGCCTGGGGGCCTGGGCCTGAGCCTGGGGCCTGAGCCTGGGCCTGAGCCTGGGCCTGAGCACAAGGCCAAGGCCTGGGCCTGAGGCCTGAGCCTGAGCCTGGGCCTCCTGGGCCTGAGCCTGAGCCGCCAGGCCCTGGGGCCCCAGGCCAGGCCTGAGGCCTGGGCCTGAGCCTGGGGCCTGAGCCTGAGCCTGGGCCTGGGGCCTGGGCCTGAGCCTGAGCCTGGGCCTGGAGCCTGAGCCTGGGCCCCTGAGCCCGCCAGGCCTGAGCCTGGGGCCGCCAGGCCTGAGGCCTGGGCCGCCAGGCCTGGGCCTGAGCCAGGCCTGGGCCTGAGCCTGGGCCTGGAGCAGGCCTGAGGGCCTGGGCCTGAGCCAGGCCTGAGCAAGGCCTGGAGCCTGAGGAGCCTGGGCCTGGGGCCTGGGCCTGAGAGCCTGAGCCTGGGAGCCAGGCCTGAGCCTGAGCCTGAGCCTGAGCCTGGGCCTGAGCCTGGGGCCTGGGGCCTGGGGCCTGAGCCTGAGGGCCTGGGCCTGAGCCTGGGCCTGGGCCTGAGCCTGAGCCTGAGCCTGGGGCCTGGGGCCAAGGCCTGGGGGCAGCCCAGGCCTGGGCCTGGGAGCCTGGGCCTGAGCCTGGGCCTGGGCCTGGGCCTGAGAGCCTGAGCCTGAGCCTGGCCTGAGCCTGAGCCTGGGGCCCCAGAGCCCAGGCCTGAGCCTGGGCCTGGGCCTAAGGCCTGAGCCTGGGCCTGAGCCTGGCCTGAGCCTGGGCCTGAGCCTGGGGGCCTGGGCCTGGGGCCTGAGCCTGGGGCCTGGGGCCGCAAGGCCTGAGCCCTGGGAGCCTGGAGCCTGGGGCCAAGGCCTGAGCATGGGCCTGGGCCTGGGCCTGAGCCCTGAGCCTGAGCCTGAGCCTGGGCCCTGAGCCTGAGCCTGGGCCTGAGCCTGGGCCTGGCAAGGCCTGGGGCCTGGGCCTGGGCCTGGGCTGAGCCTGAGCCGCCAGGCCTGAGCCTGAGCCGCCTGGGCCTGGGCCTGAGCCTGAGCCTGAGCCTGAGCCCGCAGGCCCTGGGCCTGAGCCTGAGCCTGGGCCTGCCCTGGGCCCTGAGGCCTGAGCCTGGGCCTGGGGCCTGAGGCCTGGGCCTGAGCCTGAGCCTGGGCCTGAGCCTGAGCCTGGGCCTGAGCCTGAGCCTGGAGCCTGGGCCAGGCCCGGACCTGAGCATGAGCCTGAGCCTGGGCCTGAGCACGCCTGGGCCTGGGCCCGGGCCTGAGCCTGAGGCCTGGGCCTGAGCCTGAGCCTGGGGCAAGGCCTGGGCCTGAGGCCAGGCAGGCCTGGGAGCCTGAGCCTGGGCCTGGGCCACTGAGCCTGGGCCCAGGCCTGAGCCTGAGCCTGAGCCTGGGGCCTGAGAGCCTGAGCCTGAGGCCTGGGCCTGAGCCTGAGCCTGAGCCTGGGCCTGGGCCTGGAGCCTGGGCCAAGGCCTGGGCCTGAGCCTGAGCCTGGAGCCTGGGGCCTGAGCCCGGCCAGGCCTGAGAGCCAGGCCTGGGCCTGAGCCTGAGCCTGAGGCCTGAGAGCCTGGGCCTGAGCCTGGGCCTGGGCCTGGGCCAAGGCCCTGGGCCTGAGGCCTGAGAGCCTGGGCCCTGAGCCCAGGCCCAGGCCGCCCAGGCCTGGGCCTGGAGCCTGGGGAGGCCTGAGCCCTGGGCCCAAGGGCCTGAGGCCTGGAGCCTGGGGCCACTGAGGCCTGAGCCTGGGCCTGGGCCTGAGCCTGGGGCCTGGGCCTGGGCACCAAGGCCTGAGGGCCTGAGAGCCTGGGAGCCTGGGCCTGGGCCTGGGGCCTGGGGCCTGAGGCCTGGGCCTGAGCCTGGGCCTGGGCCTGGGGCCCTGGGGCCTGGGCCAGGCCTGGGCCTGAGGAGCCTGAGGCCTGGGGCCTGGGCCTGGGGCCTGAGCCTGGGCCTGAGCCTGGGGCCTGAGCCTGAGCCCAAGGCCTGGGCCTGAGCCTGGGGCCGCAAGGCCTGGAGCCTGAGCCTGGGCCTGAGCCTGGGCCTGAGCCTGGGGCCTGAGCCTGGGGCCTGAGCCTGGGGCCTGAGCCTGGGAGCCTGAGCCTGGGAGGCCTGAGCCCTGAGCCTGAGCCTGAGGGCCTGGGCCTGGGCCTGAGCCCAGGCCAGGCCTGAGCCTGAGCCTGGGCCTGAGCCCCAGGGAGGCCTGAGCCGCCAGGCCTAGGCCTGAGCCTGAGCCTGGGCCTGAGCCTGGGCCTGGGGCCCTGGGCAAGGCCTGAGCCACAGCCTGGGCCTGAGCCTGGGCCTGGGCCTGGGGCCTGGGGCCTGAGGCCTGGGCCTGAGCCTGAGCCTGGGGCCTGGGCCTGAGCCCCAGGCCTGAGAGCCTGAGCCTGGGCCTGAGGCCTGAGCCTGAGCCCTGGGCCTGGGCCTGAGGCCTGAGGCCTGAGCCCAGGCCTGAGGCCTGGGAGCCAGGCCTGAGCCTGAGCCTGGGCCTGAGCCCTGGGCCTGGGGCCTGGGAGCCTGGAGCCTGAGCCTGGCCGCCTGAGCCTGGAGCCCTGGGCCTGAGCCTGGGCTGAGAGCCTGGGCCCTGAGCCCTGGGCCTGGGCCTGGGCCTGAGGCCTGGGCCAAGGCCTGAGGCCTGGGGCCTGGGCCTGAGCCTGAGCCTGGGCCTGAGGCCTGGAGCCTGGGCCTGGGCCACTGAGCCTGGGCCTGGGCCTGGGCCTGGGGCCTGGGGCAGCCCAGGGCCTGGGCCTGAGGCCTGGGCCTGGGCCTGGGCCCTGAGGCCTGGGCCTGAGCCCAAGGCCTGAGCCCTGGGCCTGAGCCTGAGGCCTGGGCCTGGAGCCTGAGCCTGGGCCTGAGCCCAAGGCCTGGAGCCTGGGCCTGAGCCTGAGCCTGGGGCCTGGGCCTGGGGCCTGAGCCTGAGGCCAGGCCTGAGCCTGGGCCTGAGCCTGAGCCTGGGCCAGGCCTGAGGAGCCAGGCCCAGGCCTGAGCCTGGGCCTGGGCCCAGGCCTGAGCCTGGAGCCTGAGCCTGGGCCCTGAGCCTGAGGCGCCTGAGGCCTGAGCCCTGGGCCCTGAGCCTGAGCCTGGGCCTGAGCCTGAGCCTGAGGCCTGGGCCTGGGCCTGAGAGCCTGAGCCTGAGCCTGAGGCCCAAGGCAGCAGGCCTGGGAGCCTGGGCCTGAGCCTGGGCCTGGGCCCTGAGCCTGGGGCCTGGGGCAGGCCTGAGCCCTGAGCCTGGGCCTGAGCCTGAGGCCTGGGGCCTGGAGCCTGGGGCCTGAGCCTGAGCCTGAGCAAGGCCTGAGCCTGGAGGCCTGAGCCCTGAGCCTGGGCCTGGGCCTGAGCCCAGGCCTGAGCCCTGGGCCTGAGCCCTGAGCCTGAGCCTGAGCCTGGGCCCTGAGCCTGGGGCCTGAGCCTGGAGCCTGGGGCCTGGGGCCTGAGCCCTGAGCCTGGGAGCCTGAGCCTGGGAGCCTGGGCCAAGGCCTGAGCCTGGGCCTGGGGCCTGGGCCTGGGCCTGGGCCTGGGCCTGGGCCTGAGGCCCTGAGCCTAAGGCCTGGGAGCCTGGGGCCTGAGGCCTGAGCCCAAGGCCTGGGGCCTGGAGCCTGGGAGCCCCTGGGGGCCTGGGCCTGAGCCTGGGGCCAGGCCTGGGAGCCTGAGCCTGGGCCTGAGCCTGGGCCTGAGCCCTGGGCCTGAGGCCTGAGCCTGAGCCTAAGGCCCTGAGGCCTGGGCCTGGGCCCAAGGCCGCCAGGCCCTGAGCCTGGGCCCTGAGCCTGAGGGCCTGAGCCTGGGCCTGAGCCTGGGCCTGGGCCTGAGCCTGAGCCTGAGCCTGAGAGCCTGAGCCTGGGGGCCAGGCCTGGGCAGGCCTGGGCCTGGGCCTGAGAGCCTGGGCCTGAGCCTGGGCCAGCCTGGGCCTGAGCCTGAGCCAAGGCCTGGGCCTGAGGCCTGAGGCCTGGGAGGGCCCTGGGCCTGAGGCCTGGGCCTGGGCCCTGAGCCTGGGCCTGGGGCCTGAGGCCTGAGCCTGGGCCTGGGAGCCTGGGGCCTGGGCCTGGGGCCTGAGCCTGAGCCTGAGCCTGAGGCCTGGGCCAAGGCCTGGGCCTGGGGCCTGGGGCCTGAGGCCTGAGGCCTGGGGCCGCAAGGCCTGGGGCCTGAGCCTGGGCCTGAGCCTGAGCCTGAGCCTGAGCCTGGGCCTGAGCCTGGGCCCTGAGGCCTGGGCCTGAGCCTGGGGCCCTGGGCCCTGAGCCTGAGCCCGCCAGGCCTGAGCCCGCCCTGAGCCTGAGGCCTGAGGCCTGGAGCCAGGCCTGAGCCTGGGCCCTGGGCCTGAGCCTGGGGCCGCCAAGGCCTGAGCCTGAGCCCTGGGCCAGGCCAAGGCCTGAGCCTGGGCCTGGCCAGGCCTGGGGCCTGAGCCTGAGCCTGAGCCTGAGCCTGAGCCAGGCCTGAGCCTGGGCCTGAGCCTGAGCCTGAGGCCTGAGGCACCAGGCCGCCAGGCCTGAGCCTGGCCCTGAGCCCTGGGCCTGAGGCCTGAGCCTGAGCCTGAGCCGCCGGCCTGAGCCTGGGCCTGAGCCTGGGCCCGCCAGGCCTGAGGCCTGGGCCTGAGCCGCCCAGGAGCCTGGGCCAGGCCTGAGGCCTGGGCCTGAGCCGCCCAGGCCTGGGCCTGAGCCTGAGCCTGAGCCTGGGCAGGCCAAGGCCTGGGCCTGAGCCTGGGCCTGAGCCTGGAGCCTGGGCCTGAGCCTGGGGCCTGGGCCACCTGAGGCCTGAGCCTGGAGCCTGGGCCTGAGCCCTGGGGCCTGAGCCAGGCCTGAGCCTGAGCCTGAGCCCTGGGCCCTGGGGCCACTGAGGGCCAGGCCAGGCCTGGGGCCCTGAGCCTGAGCCCAGGCCCTGGGCCTGAGCCCAAGGCCTGAGGCCTGAGGCCTGAGCCTGGGCCTGGGCCTGGGCCCTGAGCCTGGGCCCTGAGCCCTGAGCCTGAGCCTGAGGCCTGAGGCCTGGGCCTGGAGCCAGGCCTGGGCCCTGGGCCTGAGGCCTGGGCCCTGGGCCCTGGGCCTGGGCCCTGGGGGCCAGGCCTGGGCCAGCCAGGCCTGAGCCTGAGGCCTGGGAGCCTGGGGCCAAGCCAGGCCTGGGCCCTGAAGGCCTGAGCCAGGCCCCTGGGCCTGGGCCTGAGCCCTGAGCCTGAGCCTGGGCCTGAGGCCTGAGCCTGGGCCGCCCTGGGCTGAGCAGGCCCTGGGCCTGAGCCTGAGCCTGAGCCTGAGCCGCCAGGCCGCCTGAGCCTGGGCAGGCCTGAGCCTGGGCCTGAGGGCCGCCAGGCCTGAGCCTGGGCCCTGGGCCTGAGCCTGAGCCTGGCCGCCCAGGCCTGGGGCCTGGAGGCCCGCCTGGGCCAGGCCTGAGGCCTGAGCCCAGGCCGCCCGGCCTGGAGCCTGGGCCCCAGGCCTGGGCCTGAGCCTGAGCCTGAGCCTGAGCCTGAGCCTGGGGCAAGGCCTGAGCCTGGGCCTGAGCCTGGGCCTGAGCCCTGGGCCTGAGCCTGAGCCTGGAGGCACAAGGCCTGAGCCTGAGCCTGAGCCTGAGGGCCCTGAGCCCGCCAGGCCTGAGCCAGGCCTGGGCCTGAGCCTGAGCCCTGGGCCTGAGCCCTGGGGCCACTGGGCCTGGGCCCTGGGCCTGGGCCTGGAGCCTGAGCCTGGGCCTGGGGCAGCCAGGCCTGAGCCTGGGCCTGAGCCCTGAGCCTGGGCCTGGGGGCACAAGGCCCTGAGCCTGGGGCCACAGGCCTGAGCCTGAGCCTGAGCCTAAGGCCTGGGCCTGAGCCTGAGGCCTGGGCCTGGGCCTGAGCCCTGGGCCCTGAGCCCTGGGCCTGGAGCCGCAAGGCCTGAAGGCCTGGGAGCCTGGGAGCCTGGGCCTGAGCCTGGGCCTGGGCCTGGGCCTGAGCCCTGAGCCCAGGAGCCTGAGCCTGGGGGCCTGGGCCTGAGCCTGGGAGCCTGGGGCCTGGGCCTGGGCCTGAGCCTAAGGCCTGGAGCCTGGGCCTGAGCCTGGACAGGCCTGAGCCTGGGCCTGAGCCTGAGGCCTGGGGCCTGAAGGCCTGGGGCCTGGGCCTGAGCCCTGGGCCTGAGCCTGGGCCTGAGCCTGAGCCTGAGGCCTGGGAGCCCTGGGAGGCCTGGAGCCTGAGCCTGAGCCTGGGCCCTGAGCCTGGGCCTGGGCCTGAGAGCCCTGGGGCCTGGGAGCCCTGAGCCTGGGCCTAAGGCCTGAGCCTGAGCCCAGGCCCTGAGAGCCTGAGCCTGGCCCTGAGCCCTGAGCCTGAGCCTGAGAGCCTGGGGCCTGGGCCTGAGCCCTGAGCCTGGGCCTGGGCCAAGGCACAAGGCCTGGAGGCCTGAGGGCCTGAGCCTGGGGCCCTGAGCCTGAGGCCTGGGCCTGAGCCTGAGCCTGGGGCCCTGGCAGCCAAGGCCTGGGAGCCTGGGGCCTGGGCCTGGGCCTGGGCAGAGCCTGAGCCTGAGCCTGAGAGCCTGGGCCTGGGGCCTGAGCCTGGGCCTGGGCCTGGGCCCTGAGCCTGAGCCTGGGAGCCTGAGCCTGGGCCCCAGGCCCCAGGCACCAGGCCTGGGCCTGAGCCTAAGGCCTGAGCCCTGGGGCCTGAGCCTGGGAGCCTGGAGCCTGAGCCTGGAGCCTGGGGCCTGAGCCTGGGCCTGGGGCCTGAGGCCTGAGGCCTGGGGCCGCAAGGCCTGAGCCTGGGCCTGGGGCAGGGCCCTGAGCCTGAGCCCTGGCCCTGAGCCAGGCCTGAGCCTGAGCCTGAGCCTGGGCCCGCCCAGGCCCTGAGCCTGGCCGCCAGGCACAAGGCCTGGGGCCTGAGAGCCAGGCCCTGGGCCCTGGGGCCTGAGCCTGAGCCTGAGCCTGGGCCTGAGGCCTAAGGCCTGAGCCTGAGCCTGAGCCTGAGCCCAGGCCTGGGCCTGGGCCTGAGCCCTGAGCCAGGCCCCTGGAGCCTGGGCCTGGGCCTGGAGCCTGGAGCCTGGAGCCTGGGCCTGAGCCCACTGAGCCTGAGCCTGGGCCACTGAGCCTGAGCCCCAGGCCTGAGCCTAAGGCCTGGGCCTGAGCCTGAGGCCTGAGAGCCTGAGCCTGGGCCTGGGCCTGGGCCTGGGGCCCTGAGCCTGAGCCTGAGCCTGAGCCCTGAGCCTGAGCCTGGGGCAGGCCTGAGCCTGAGCCTGGGCCTGGGCCTGAGGCCTGAGGCCTGGGCCCTGAGCCTGAGCACCAGGCCTGGGCCTGAGCCTGAGCCTGAAGCCTGAGCCTGGGCCTGAGCCACTGAGCCCTGGGCCCTGGGCTGGGCCTGAGCAGCCTGGAGCCTGAGCCTGGGCCTGAGGCCCAAGGCCCTGGGCCTGAGCCTGAGAGCCTGAGCCTGAAGCCTGAGCCTGACCTCCTGAGCCCTGGGCCTAAAACCCTGGGCCTGAGCCTAGGCCTGAGCCCTGGCCCTGCCTAACCCTAAAACCCAAACCCTTAAAACCTAAACCCCAAAACCCTAAAACCTAAACCTAAACCCTAAACCCTAAAACCTAAAACCCTAAACCCTAAACCTAAACCTAAACCCTAAAACCTAAAACCCTAAAACCCTAAAACCCTTAAACCCTAAATCCTAAACCCCAAAACCCTAAACCCCTAAAACCCTAAACCCCTAAAACCTAAACCCTAAAACCCTAAAACCCTTAAACCCTAAAACCCTAAAAACCTTAAACCCTAGAGGAAAAATGTAGAGAATTTTGGTATGCATTTAAGGGGCATGCATGCATGTTTCATGGAAAAACCTAGGTATCTGTTGCCTAAATAAATTTATATGTGGTAATATAGGTCAAGGAAATCAAGTAAAGGAACCTTTTCAAGAGGGATAGCAACAGTGGAAAAGAAGAAATAGCATGTGAGTGGGTTTCTCATTTATCTTGTGAAATGTTTCATAATAGTATAGTGATACTTTGCTACAAAATGAGTGTATTATACTAAGTATAGTATCTTCAAAAATCAAATATGGGAAGTAAGAAACCGGTTATAATGTTATTATGTTTGTAAAGCATGTTTAAAAGCAAGGCATGAGTTTAAAGAATAAGTATGGATTTACAGCATGTTTTAAAGCAAGATATGAGTTTCAGACAAAGCATGAGTTTCAGCAAAGTATAGAGTTTCATGAAAAAAAGCATTTCTTGGATAAAACATATGTTTCAGTAAAGCATGGAAATTTTCCTTCAGAGTTATATTTCAAAGTAATGCATGGGCATGCATGAATAGAAATGTTTCAAGAAATTATAGTTGATGGTATATTGGATTATAAACTTATACTTGAGTATTTTTACAGCATATAGCATAAATAGCATTGGGGCATCTATGGGGCTGATCACCCTGTAGACTGTGCCATAGCATGGGCATTGCACACACTATTATAGCCGGCACCTCCTTGCGACTCGATCGTACTATGATCCCTAGGCCAGGGGGGAGTACAAGCTAGATCAGCCCAGTGGGGCAGATTGCAAGCAGCCCAGTGGGGCAAAGAATCACAGCTCAGTAAAGAGCTAGGGTACTATACGAGCCAAGGTGGCTCAGAGATATTAGCCCAGGGGAGGGGTAACCAGGAGGCACAGGGAAAAGGGGCAAGTTCACACCTAGGGTGAACCGCACATGTGAGGGGTGCCATGTGGTGCGGGGATCCTCGGCGCTCAGTATACTCACCCACCGAGAGTACACCTGCAAGAGGGCGACTGTAGGAATGTACCTTAGTGGTAGCACACCCAGCCCATCATCAGGGAATTTTGTAAATGTGATAATTCTTTATTTAAATTATATTATTGGAAGCATAAGCTAACTTATAACTTAACTTATCTCATTTATAAAAATTTATGTATCAATTGTGATATGTTGCGCTGAGATACTTATGAGCTTATAAAGTGATTCTCAACTTCTTTTCATAGTTAGATGGTTATCCAGTCACTGGCACTTAGGTCTCACCCCTCTTGTGTTCGCATTTTTATTTCAGATCAGTGTTAAAAATTCTTCGGGGCTAGCAGCTGAGTCTAAAGTATTCAAAGACTAAGCAGGTGGGCTTAGCATTTTAGTTTTAGTACCGAAATTTTTGTATGTGTTATTAGTGCTTGGGGAGAGAGTTGGTGGATGTAAAAAGGGATTGTAAGGTATATTTTGTATATTAAGAGTGGTGATTGAGATGATGATATATGTATATTTATATCTGTGAAGTTGTAATTATATGATGTAAATATCAAGCTTGGCCTGGATATGAAAAGTGATGTGTATGTATAAGATGTTTGTAAACTGAGCAGGATCAAATAAATTAGCTGTTGTTGTTTGATGACATATGTGATTTAACTGAGCAGGTTAAATGTTATTGACAGGATTATATATGTTAAGCATGTAACTTATGGGAATTTGATAGAGTTCACGTGTGCCTTATGGTCCATACCATAAGACTAGTAGAACTCTAGTCAAATTTCTATAAGTTGGCATGTGTCGGGGAGAGGTCCCGACACTTAAACCCTTAACCCTAAACCCTTAACCCTAAACCCTTAAACCCTTAAACCGTAAACCCTAAAACCCTTAAACCCTTAAACCCTTAACCCTAAACCCTTAACCCTTAAACCCTTAAACTGTTAAACCCTTAAACCCTTAAACCTAAACCCTAAACCCTAAACCCTTAACCCCAAACCCTAAACCCTAAACCCTAAACCCTAAACCCTATAACCTAAACCCTAAAACCCTTAAACCCTAAACCCTTAAACCTAAACCCTTAAACCTAAACCCTAAACCCTAACAGCCTTAAACCCTTAAACCTAAACCCTAAACCCTTAATCCTTAAACCCTTAAACCCTAAACCCTTAAACCCTTAAACCCATAAACCCTAAACTCTAAACCCTTAAACCCTTAACCCTTAAACCCTTAAACCCTAAACACTTAAACCCTTAAACCCTTAAACCCTTAACCCTAAACCCTAAACCCTAAACCCTAAACCCTAAACCCTAAAACCCTAAAACCCTAAAACCCTAAACCCTAAACCCTAAACCCTAAACCCTAAATCTTAAACCTTAAACCCTTAAACCCTAAACCCTAAACCCTAAAACCCTAAACCCTTAAACCCTTAAACCCTTAAACCCTAAACCCTTAAACCTAAACCTTAAACCCAGGCCGCTTAAACCAGCCACAAACCTAAACCACTTAACGTCTAGTCCTGAAACCCTTAAGCCAAGGCAGCCAAGGCAAGGCACTGAGCCCTGAGCCCTGAGCCTGAGCCTAAACCTGAGCCTGGGCCTGAGCCTGGGGCCTGGGCCTGGGCCTGAGCCTGGGCCTGGGCCTGGGGTCCTGGGCCTGAGCCTGAGCCTGAAGCCCGCCAGGCCTGAACCGCCAGGCCGCCAGGCCGTGAGCCTGAGCCGCCAGGCCTGAGCCCGCCAGGCCTGAGCCCTGGGCCGCCCAGGCCGCCAGGCCGCCCGGCTCCTGAGCGGCCTGAGCCGGCCAGGCCGCCAGGCGGCCAGGCCCGAGCCGGGCCGCCCGGCCGCGCCTGAGCCCGGCCGCCAGTCCGCCAGGCCTCGACCGGCCGCCAGGCCTGAGCCTGGGCCTGGGCCTGGACGCTGGCCTGGGCCTGAGCCTGAGCCCTGAGCCCGCCAGGCCGCCAGGCCTGGGCCGTGAGCCTGGGCCGAGCCTGAGCCTGAGCCGCCGGGCCGTGAGCCTGGGCCTGGGCCTGAGCCCGGCCCAGGCCGCCAGGCCGAGCCAGGCCGCCTGAGCCCAGCCCGGCCGCGGCCGCCAGGCCGCCAGGCCCGGGGCCTGGGCCCGCCCAGGCCGCCAGGCCTGAGCCGTGGGCCCGCCCAGGCCGCCCGGCCGCCAGGCCTGGGCACCTGGGCCCTGAGCCTGGGTCCTGAGCCTGAGCCCTGAGCCCTGAGCCTGGGGTCTTGGGCCTGGGAGTCCTGGGCCCAGGCCTGAGCCTGCACCTGAGCCTGGGCCCTGAGCCTGAGCCCAGGCAGCCAGGCCTTGAGCCCTGAGCCTGAGCCCTGAGGCCTGGGGCCTGGACGTGGAGCCTTGAGAGCCTTGAGGCCTGGGCTTTGAGCCGTGAGCTGGGCCAGCCAGGCCGCCAGGCCCTGGGCCTGGGCCTCGCCAGGCCTGGGTCACCTGAGCCCGCCAGGCCTGGGCCCTGGGCCCATGAGCCTGAGTCCAGGCCTGAGCCTGAGCCTGAGCCTGGGGCCCTGGGCCTGAGCCTGAGCCTGAGCCTGGGCCTGAGCCTGGGCCCTGGAGCCTGGGGCCTGGGCCTGAGCCTGGGCCCTGAGGCCAAGGCCAAGAGCCTGAGCCTGAGCCCTGAGCCAAGGCCCTGAGGCCTGGGCCTGGGCCTGGGCCTTGAAGCCTGAAGCACAGCCTGAGAGCCTGGCACTGAGCCTGAGCCTGAGCCTGAGGCAAGGCCCTGGGCCTGGGGCAAGGGCCAGGCCTGGGAAGCACTGGGCCTGGGCCTAGGCCTGAGCCTGAGCCTGAGAGCCTGAGGCCTGGGCCTGAGCCTGAGCCTGAGCCTGAGCCTGAGGCCTGAGCCTGGGCCTGGGAGCCTGAGCCTGGGCCTGAGCCTGGGGCCTGAGCAGCAGGCCCCTGAGCCTGGGCCCTGCACCTGAGCCTGAGCCTGAGCCCTGGGCCCAGGCCTTGAAGCCGTGAGCCTGGGCCTGAGCCTGGGGCCTGAAGCCTGAGGCAGCAGGCCGCCCAGGCCGTGAGCCTGAGCCTGGGCCAGGGCCTGAGCGGAGCCCGCCAGGCCTGAGCAGCGTAGGCCTAGGGCCCGCCAGGCCGCCCAGGACCCAGGCCTGGGCCTGGGCCTTGGCCTGGGTCCTGGGGCCTGAGCCTTGAGCCGCCAGGCCGCCAGGCCCCTGAGCCCTGGGAGCCTGGGCCTGAGCCTGAGCCTGGGCCTGAGGCCTGAGCCTGAGCCTAAGGCCTGGGCCTGAGCCCTGAGCCCTGGGCCTGAGGCCTGAGCCTAGGCCCTGGGCCTGAGCCTGAGCCCTGAGGACCTGGGGCCTGGAGCCCTGAGCCTGAGGCCTGAGCCCTGAGAGCCTGAGCCCTGGGCCTAAGGCCCTGAGAGCCTGAGAGCACTGAGCCCTGGGGCCACCTGAGCCTGAGGCCTGGGCCTGAGCAGCCCAGGGCACTGAGCCTGAGGCCTGGGGCCGCCTGAGCCTGGGCCTGGGAGCCTGGGGCCTGGGCCATGAGCCCTGAGCCTGAGCCTGGGCCTGGGGGCCTGGGAGCCTGGGGGCCTGAGGCCGCCAGGCCTGAGGCTTCAGGCACTGAGCCTGGGCCTGGGCCTGGGGCCTAGGGCCTGACACTGGCCTGGGCCTGGGGCCTGGAGCCTGGGCCTGGGAGCCAGGCCAGCCCTGGGCCCTGTGGCAGCCTGGGCCTGGGCCCCCTGGCCCTGGGCCACACAGCCTTGAAGCCCAGGCCAGCAGGCCTGTGGGCCTGGGCCTAAGGTCCTGGGCCCTGGGCTGGGTCTGTGAGCCTGAGCTGCAAGGCCTGGGCCTGGGCCCTGGAGTCCTGGGGCCCTGAGCCTGGAGCCTGGAACTGGGGCAAGGCCTGGGGCCTGAGCCTGGGAGCCTGGGGCCTGGGCCATGAGTCACCTGGGCCTGGGGCCTGGGCCTAAGGAGCCTGGGCCCTGGGCCACTGAGCCTGAGAGCCTGGCCTGAGCCTGAGCCTGGGCCTGAGCCTGGGCCAGCCTAGACCCTGGGCTGGCCCTGGCCGGCCAGGCCCTTCGGCCCCTGAGCCCTGAGCCTGGGCCTGGGCCCGCCAGGCCGCCAGGCCGCCCAGGCGGTTTGAGCCTGGGGCCAAGGCCTGGGGCCAGGCCAGGCCCCTGAGCCCTGGCCGCCTGAGCCTGAGCCTGAGCCTGAGCCTGAGCCGCCAGGCCCGCGGGCCAGGCCTAGAGCCTGGGCCTGAGCGCCAGGCCAAGGCCCTGGGCCTGGGGCAAGAGCCTGGCCCAGCCAGGCCCTGGGCCTGAGCCTGAGCCGCCAGTCACCAAGGCCTGAGGCAAGGCCTAAGGGCCTGAGGGCCTGGGCCTGAGCCTGAGCCCTGAGCCTGGGCCTGAGCCTGGGCCTGAGCCTGAGCGGTGAGCGGGCCCTGAGCCTGGGCCCTGGCCCCTGACCGCCGGGCATCGCGGCACTGAGCCTGGGCCTGAGCCTGAGCCTGGGCCCTGCCAGGCCGGCCAGGCGGTTGAGCCGCCAGGCCTAGGAGCCGCCAGGCAGCAGGCCACTGAGCCCTGACCGCCAGGCACCTGAGCCTGAGCCTGAAGCCGCCAGGCCGGTGAGCCGGCAAGCCGCCTAGGCCTGAGCCCAGGCCAGCCAGCACTCGGACCCGCCGGACCCGTGGACCCTGGACCTGGACCTGGACCCTGGATCTGGACCACAGACCCACTGACCCTAAGGCCTGAGCCCACAGGTCCTGACCTGGCCTGAGCTGCCTAAACACCTGAGCCCAGGCCTGGGCCACAGGGCCTGAGCCCTGGGCCTGGGGCCAAGAGCACTGAGGCCTGAGGGCCAAGGCCTGGGAGCCTGAGGGCCTGAGCCTGGGCCCTGAGCCTGGGCCCTGAGGCCCTGGGGCCTGGGCCCAGGGCCCTGAGCCCTGGCCTGAGCCCATAAGGCCCTGAGAGCCTGGGGCCCTGGGCCCTGAGGCCTGGGAGCCCTGAGCCTGGGCCTGAGAGCCTGGGCCACTGAGCCTGAGCCTGAGCCTGGGCTGGAGCCTGAGCCTGGGGCCCTGAGCCCAGGGCCTGGGCCTAAGGCCTGAAGCCTGGGGCCTGAGCCTGGGGCCCAGGCCCAAGGCCTGGGCCCTGGGCCTAAGGCCTGCAAGGCCTGGACACAGGTCCTGAGGGCCTGAGCCTGAGCCTGGGAGCACTGGGCCTGAGCACAAGGCCTAAGGCCTGAGCCTGGGCCTGGGCCCTGGGAGGCCTGAGCCTGAGCCTGAGCCTGGAGCCTGGGGCCACAGGCCTGGGCCTGGGCCTGGAGCCTGAGAACGCCCAGGCCTGGGCCTGCAGGCCTGAGGCCCAGGCCTGGGGCAGCCAGGCCTGGGCCTGGGGGCTTGAGCCTGAGAGCACTGAGCCTGAGAGGCAGGTGAGCCCTGGGAGCCTGGGCCCTGGGCCGTGAGCCTGGGCCTGGGCCCTGGGAGCCTGGGCCCAAGGCCTGGGCCTGAGAGCCTGAGCCTGAGCCTCGGGCCCTGGGCCCAGGCCCTGAGCCTAGGGGCCCTGAGCCTGGGGCCTGAGCCTGGGGCAGGCCTGGGGCCTGGGGTCCTGAGCCCTGAGCCTGGGAGCCTGGGGCCTGAGCCAAGGGCCTGGGCCCAAGGCCTGAGCCTGAGCCTGAGGCCTGAGGCCGTGGCCAGGCCTGAGCCTGGGCCCAGGCCCTGAGGCACTGAGAGCCTGGGCGGTGGGGCCTGAGGTCCTGGGGCCTGAGCCACAGGCCTGGGCCTGAGCCTGGCCTGAGCCTGAGAGCCTGGGCCTGGGCAGCAGGCCTAAGGCCTGGGGAGCCTGGGCCCGCCAGGCAGCCAGGCCTGGGCCCTGAGGCCTGAGCCCTGGGAGCCTGGGCCTGGGCCTGGGAGCCTGAGCCTGGGCCTGAGCCTAAGGCCTGGGGCCTGGGGCCTGGGCCTGAGCCTGAGCCCAGGCCTGAGCCTGAGCCTGAGCAGGCCTGAGGGCCAGGGCCAAGGCCCTGGGCCGGCCAAGGCCTGAGAGCCCTGAGGCACTGAGTCCTGGAGCCTGAGGTCCTGGGCCCTGAGCCTGGAGCCTGGGCCCAAGGGCCTAAGGTCCTGGGGCTGCAAGGCCTGGGGCCTGGGGCCTGGGCCCTGGGCCCTGAGGCCTGGGGCCTGAGGCCTGAGCTCTGGGCCTGAGCCTGGGCCTAAGGCCTAAGGCCCTGAGCCTGAGCCTGAGCCTAGCCCGTGAGCCTGAGGCCTAAAAGGCCTGAGCCTTGGGCCCTGGGCCGCCTGAGCCTGAGCCTGGGCCACTGAGCCTGAGCCTGGGCCTGAGAGGTGGGGCAGGCCCAGAGCCTGGGTCCTGGGCAAGGCCTGAGCCTGGGGCCTGGGCCTGAGCCTGAGCCTGGGCACAAGGCCTGGGAGCCTGGGAGCCTGACCTGGGCCTGGGGCCTGGCCTGAGAGCCTGGGGGCCCTGGAGCCTGGGCCTGGGGCAGAGGCCTGAGGGCCTGAGGCCCTAAAGGCCTGAGGCCTGGGCCCAGGCCTAAGGCAGCAAGGCCTGAGCCTGAGGGAGCCTGAGCCTGGGCCTGAGAGCCTGGGCCACAAGGCCTGAGCCTGGGCCTAAGGCCTGAGCCTGGGCCTGAGAGCCTGGAGCCTGGGCCTGGGCCCCAGGCCCTGAGGCCTGAGCCTGAGCCTGAGCCTGAGCCCCAGGGCCCCAAGGCCTGGGCCCTGGGCCTGAGCTGCAGGCCTGAGGGCCCTGGGCCCTGGGCCCTGAGCCTGGGCCTGAGGCCTGAGGCCTGGGGCACAAGGCCTGAAGGCCTGAGAGCCTGAGGCCTGGGGCACCAAAGAGCCTGGGGCCTAGGAGCCTGGAGCCTGGGGCCTGAGGCCTGGGCCTGAGGCCTGAGAGCCTGGGCAAGGGCACTGAGCCTGGGGCCTGGGCCTCGGGCCTGAGCTGAGCACGCCAAGGCCTGAGCCTGGGCCTGGGCCTGGGAGCCTGAGCCTAAGCCTGAGGCCTGAGCCTGGGCCCTGGGCCCTGAGCCTGGCCAAGGCAGCCTGGGCCTGAGCCTGGGGCAAGGCCTGGAGCCTGGGCCACTGAGCAGGGCCTGGGCGAGCCTGGGGCCTGAGCCCAAGGCCGCCGAGCCACCAGGCCCTGGGCCCAGCCAGGAGCCTGGGCCTGGGCCCTGAGGCCCTGGGCCCTGGGCCTGGGCCTGAGCCTAAGGCACAAGGCCTGGGCCTGGGCCTGGGGCCTGAGCCTAAGGCCTGGGCCTAGGGCCTGAGCCTGGGGGCCCTGGCCTGGCCTGGGCCCGCAAGGCCTGGAGCCTGAGCCTGGGCCTGAGCCCTGAGCCCAGGCCTGAGCCCTGGGGCCCAAGGCCTGGGGCCTGAGGCCTGGGAGCCTGGGCGCTGAGCCTGGGGCCTGGGCAGAGCAAGGCCTGAGCCTGAGCCTGAGCCTGGAGCCTGAGAGCCTGAGCCTGAGCCTGGGCCGCCCGGCCGCCAGGCCTGGAGCCGCCAGGCCGCCCAGGCCGGCCAGGCAGCAGGCAGCCAGGCCGAGCCAGGCCTGAGAGCCTGGAAACCAGGCCTGAGCCTGGGCCTGAGGCCTGAGAGCCTGAGCCTGCAAAGGCCCCAGGGCCTGGGCCTGAAGCCTGAGGCAGGCCTGAGCCTGGGGCCATGAGCCGCCAGGCCTGGGGCACTGAGCCTGGGCCTGGGCCCTGAGGGCCTGAGCACGGGCCAAGGCCTGGAGCCTGGGGCCTGAGCCCTGAGCCTGCAAGGGCCTGAGGCCAAGGCCTGGGCCTGGGCCAGGCCTGGGCCTGAGGCCTGAGGCCTGGGGCCTGAGAGCCTGGGCCTGAGCCTGGGCCTGGCAGCAGCCCAGGCCTGGGAGGCCTGAGAGCCTGGGCCCTGGGCCTGGGCAAGCCTGGGGCCTGAGCCTGGGAGCCTGGGGCCTGAGGCCTGGGAGCCTGGGCCTGAGGCCACACCCTGGGCCTGGCCACCAAGGCCTGAGCCTAGGCCCTGGAACCAGGCCTGGGGCCTGAAGGCCTGGGGCCAAGGCCTGAGAGCTGAGCCTAGGGCCGCAAGGCCTGAGCCTGAGCCTGGGCCTGGGCCACAGGCCTGGGCCTGGGCCTGAGAGCCTGTGGCCTGAGCCTTGGGCCTGAGGCCACGAGCCGAGCCTAGGCCGCCAAGGCCTGGGCCTGAGCCAGCCTGAGCCCCTGGGCCAGGCCCGGCCCAGCCTGGGCCTAGGCCTGAGCCTGAGCCTGAGCCTGGGCCTAGGCAGCCAGGCCCTGGGCCTGGGCCTGGGCCTAAGGCCAGGCCTGGCCCCGAGCAGGCCTGGGCCTGGGCCCTGAGCCTGAGGCAGCCCAGAGCCCTGGGGCCACTGAGCCTGAGCCTGGGCCTGGGGCCTGGGCCTGAAGGCCTGGGGCTGGAGCACCAGGCCTGGCCTGAGAGCCCTGGGCCCTGAGCCTGGGGGCCTGGGCACTGAGGCCTGGGGCCTAGAGCCTGGGGCACTAGGGACAGGCCCTGAGCCTGAGCCTGAGGCCTGGGGCCTGAGCCTGAGCCAGCAGGCCTGAGGCACGGGGCCTGGGCCTGGAGCCTGGGCCCTGAGCCTGGGGCCTGGCCCTGGGAGCACAAGGCCTGGGCCTGAGCCTGGCCTGAGCCTGAGCCTGAGGAGCCTGGAGCCTGGGGCCACACTGGCCCTGAGCCAGGCCTGAGCCTGGAGCCTGAGGCCTGGGCCTGGGCCTGAGCCTGAGCCTGAGCCTGGGGCCTGGAGCCTGAGAGCCTGGGCCTGAGGCCTGGGCCTGGGGCCTGGGCCTGGGAGCCTGGGCCCTGGGGCCTGGGCCTTGAGCCCGTGAGAGCCTGAGCCTGCCAGGCCTGGGAGCCCTGAGCCTGGGCCTGGGCCCTGGGCCACTGAGCCTGAGCCTGAGCCTGGGCCTGAGCCTGGAGCCTGAGCCAGCCTGGGCCCTAAGGCCTGGGCCTGGGCCTGGGCCTAAAGGCCGCCCGGGCCTGGGCCAGGCCTGAAAGGCCTGGGCCCTGGGCCTGAGCCTGGGCCTGAGCCTGAGCCACCGAGGCCTGGGCACTGAGCCTGGAGCCTGGGCCAGCAAGGCCTGGGCCTGGGAAGGCCTGGAGCCTGAGCCTGAGCCCTGGAGCCTGGCCTGAAAGGCCTGAGCCTGGGGCCTGAGCCTGGGGCCTCGGGGCCTGAGGCCTGGGCCTGAGCCTGAGGTCCTGAGCCTGGGGAGCCTGGGAGCCTGAGCCGCAGGCCTGGGCCTGGGGCCGAGCCTGGGGCCTGAGCCTGGAGCCTGGGCCTGAGGCCTGAGCCTGAGCCCTGAGGCCGCCAAGGCCTGGGGCCTGAGAGCTGAGCCTGGGCCTGAGCCCTGGGTCGGCCAAGGCCTGGGCCTGGGCCTGAGCCCTGAGCCTGGGCCTGAGCCAAGGGCCTGGGGCCCTGAGGCCTGGGGCACTGAGCCTGAGCGGCCTGAGCCTGAGCCTGAGCCTGGGACCTGAGCCAGGCCAGGCACCAGGCCGCTGGGCCTGAGCCTCCGGGCTGAGCCTGAGGCCTGGGCCACAGGCCTGGGGCCTGAGAGCCTGGAGCCCTGGAGCCTGAGAGCCTGGGAGCCTGGGAGCCTGAGAGCCTGAGCCTGGGCCAAGGCCTGGGGCCTGAGCACTGGGGCCACTGGGAGCCTGAGCCGAGCCTGGGGCCCTGAGCCTGAGGCCTGGGCCTGGGCCCAGAGCCTGGGCCGGGCCTGAACGCCCTGGGCCTGGGCCTGAGCCCTGGGCCTGGAGCCCTGGGAGCCAGGCCCAGGGCCTGGGCCTGGAGCCCTGGGCCCAAAGGCCTGGGAGCCAGGCCCTGAGGACCTGGGGCCTGGGCCACCAAGGCCTGGGCCTGGGCCTGAGCCCTGGGCCTGCCTGGGCCTGGGGCCTGGCCTGGGGAGCCTGAGCCTGGGCCTGAGCCCTGGCCCAAAGGCCTAAGGCCTGGGCCCTGAGCCTGGGCCTGAGCCCTGGGCCTGAGCCTGGGAGCCTGGGCACTGAGGCCTGGGCCTGGGCCAGGCTGAGCCCTGGGCCAGCAGGCCTGGGTCCTGGGCACCAAGGCCTGGAACGCTGAGCCCTGAGCCCTGGGGCAAGGCCTGGGCCTGAGCCTGGAGCCTGGGCCTAAGGCCTGAGGGGCCTGGGCCTGGGCCTGGGCCTGGGCCTGAGCCTGAGCCTAGGGCCTGGGGCAAGCGAGCCTGAGAGCACTGGGGCCCACCAAGGCACTGAGCCTGGGAGCCGAGCCTGGGAGCACAAGGCCTGGGCAAGGCCCCAGGCCTGAGGAGCCTGGGCCTGAGCCCTGGAGCCTGAGCCTGAGAGCCTGGGCACGGACCTGAGCCTAAGGCCTGAGGCCCTGAGCCTGGGCCTGAGAGCCTGGGGCCTGAGCCGCCTGGGCCCTGGGGCCTGGGGCCTGAGGCCCTGAGCCTGAGGGCCTGAGAGCCTGGGCCCGCCAGGCCTGAGCAGCAGGGCCTGAAGGCCTGGGCCTGGGCCTGAGAGCCTGGGCCCTGAGCCTGAGGCCTGGGAGAGCCAAGGAGCGAGCCCTGAGCCTGGAGCCTGGCACGAGCCTGGGCCTGAGAGCCTGAGCCTGAGAGCCTGAGCCTGGGCCACCAGAGCCCTGAGCCACTGGAGCCCTGAGCCCTGGGCCTGGGGCCCTGGGGCCTGGAGCCTGGGCCTGGGCCGCTGAGCCTGGAGCCTGGGGCCTGGGAGCCTGGGCCTGGCCATGAGCCTGGGCCTGGGGCCTGGGAGCCTGGGCCCTGGGCCTAGGCCTGGGGCCTGGGCCGGGCCCTGGGCCTAAGGCCTGGAGCCTGAGCCTAAGGAGCCTGAGCCTGGGGAGCCAGGGCCCTGGGCAAGGCCTGGGGCACAGAGGCCTGAGCCTGAGCCTGGGCTGGGCCCTGGGCCTGGGCCTGAGCCTGGGCACGCTAAGGCCTGGGCCCTGAGGCCTGGGCCCTGAGCCTGAGGCCCTGAGCCTGGGCCCTGGAGGCCTGGGCCTGGGCCGCAGGGCCTGGGCCTGGGCCCTGAGCCCTGGAAGCCTGAGGCCTGAGCCGCCCAGGCAAGGCCTGAGCCTGAGCCGTGAGCCTGGGGCCTGGGGCCTGAGCCCTGAGCCCGAGGGCCTGGCCGGCCAGGCCTGCGGGCCTGAGCAGGCCTGGGAGCCTGAGCGCCAGGCGCACAGGCCTGGGCCTGAGCCTGAGAGCCTGAGCCTGGGCCTGGGCCTGAGAGCCTGGGCCCTGGGGCCTGAGAGCCCTGGGCCTGGGCCTAGGGCCTGACCTGGGGCCTGGGGCCTGGGGCCTGGGCACCTGAGCCCTGAGCCTGGGGCCTGAAGCTGAGCCTGGGCCAAAGGCCTGGGGCCTGAGCCTGAGCCTGAGCCTGGGAGCCTGAGGAGCCTGGGCCTGGCCGCCAGGCCTGGGGCCTGAGCGGCCTGGGCCTGGGGCCTGGGGCCTGAGCCTGGGGCCTGGGGGCAGGCCTGGGGCCTGAGCCTGGGGCCTGGGGCCTGGGGCCCGGGGCCTGAGCCTGGGCCTGAGCCTGGGCCTGAGCCTGAGCCTGGGCCACTGAGCCTGGGCAGGCCTGGGCCTGGGGGCCTGGCCCTGAGCCTGAGCCTGGGGCCTGAGCCAGGCCTAAAGCCAGGCAAGGCCTGGGGCCTGGGCCGCCAGGGCCACTGAGCCTGGGCCCTGGGCCAGCCTGGGCCCGTGAGCTGGGCCTGGAGCCTGGCCTGAGCCTGAGCCTGAGGCCTGGCCAGGGGTCCTGGTTCTTAAGGCCTGAGCCCTGGGCCTGGGGCCGGCCTCAGGCCTGAGCCTGAGCCTAGGGCCTGGGCCTGGGCACCAAGGAGCCTGGGCCCTGGGCCTGAGCCTGGGCCTGAGCCTGGGAGCCTGGGCCTGAGGCCTGAGCCTGGGCCTGAGCCTGAGCCCTGAGCCTGCTTGGAGCCTGAGAAGCCCTGGGCCCTGAGCCTGAGCCTGAGCCTGAGCCTGGGCCTGGGCTAAGGCCTGAGCCTCGAGCCTGGGCCTGAGCCTGAGCCTGGGCCTGAGCCTCGCCTGAGGCCGCCCAGGCCGCACTGAGCCTGAGCCCAAGGCCTGAGGCCTGCCGCCAGGCCCTGGGAGCCTGGGCCTGAGCCCTGGCGCCAAGGCCTGGAGAGCCGCCAGGCCTAAGGCCCTGGGGGCCCTGGGCGCCTGCTGGCCTGAGCCTGGGCCTGGGCTGAAGCCTGAGCCTGCCTGAGCCTGAGCAGGCCTGCCAGGCCCGGCCTGGGAGCCTGAGCCTGGCCTGAGCCTGAGCCTGGGAGCCTGGGTCATCGCCTGAGCCTGAGAGCACTGGAGCCCCGCCACGCTGGCCTGGGCCAGGCCTGAGGGCCTGAGCCTGGAGCCTGGCCTGCAGGCCCTGAGCCTGAGGCCTGGCCTGACCTGCCCTGAGAGCCTGAGAGCAAGGCCTAGGGCCAGCCAGGCCTGGGAGCCTGAGCCTGAGAGCCTGGGCCTGGCTGGGCCTGGGCCTGGGAGCAAGGCCTGAGAGCCTGAGCCTGAGCCTGAGCCTGGGCCTGAGCC